>JBBPMD010000881.1:0-11967 GCA_038090095.1 Zangia roseola | reverse complement strand
ATTTCTCTGAATGTGCCCACCCCCTGATCGATCTTACCAAGAAAGATCAACCCTGGACCTGGACCAATACCCATCAATCCACCTTCCTTGATTTGAAGGCCAGCTTCCTCACGAAACCTGTCCTCCATTTCCCAGACCTTACCAAACTCTTTGCTGTTGCTACCAACGCCTCCAAATACATGTCTGGTGGCATCCTCCTCCAGACCAACTCCAACAGTAAATGATGAAAAGTGTGCTTGAAGACAAGCACACAGGTTAGTTTTTAGGGCAAAGGGTTCTTCCCAAGAGGTTCTAGGGAGAGTAGGATAGAGAGGAAGGCAGAAGGCGACCACCCAAGCTATCAGAAAGCTGGTCCGACAATGAGAAATGAGGTCTGACAATACAAAAGGAAGTCCAAGATGTTACAAACGTGTCTTCAACCTCTATCTTCTTCCAATCCTATGAACCAATGAACACACAAGTCTTCAATGAACCTACCCTCATGAGGTTCTAGGACAAGTGCTTATGTAATTATGCCTCATGCCAAGGCTGTACTCAGAACGCACTCTGATTGGCTGCCACATTAACTGCTTCTATTCAATATATCACAGATCCAATCATGGTTAGAACCATTACACGTTTCCATCAAGGAATGCCCCTCTGCCACACCATTATGACATGCCTCATGGATACCTGACGCATCAGCATCAAGGGTCCAAACCTTATGATCAGTCATCCATCATTCCTTATCATCCAATGGGATTAATAGTAGGAATGGTACAACACTTATATAATTATTACATAGCCACACATGTACTTGTATATAAACCATGCAATCAGTGCCAGTAGACTCTAACAAAGTTTACTTGGTTTTACCACTCATCTACTGTCTGAGCAACAACTCTTCATTACACTTCCACTTTACATTCGCTCACACTTTGGGTGTTTGTCTCACAAGAACAGTTTGACGAGACAGCAGTTGGTAGGACCGCATGCGGGGACGAGTATGAGACCAGTGAGGACATGGATGATGATGATGATGATAATACAGGGCAAGGGCAAGTTTTCTCGCAAAGGGATGACGATGAGAGATGCAGAAGGGGATCCAAAAGATGCTATTTTGTATCCTGTCACATGGCTTTATAGTCCGGGCATACCTGAGACTTGACACAACATGATCTGAAATAGCAGAAACATAGTAACGGTAATCAGAAAAAGGGAAGTATAAGTCAAAAGCATAAGTCAATGTTGAAACATACAAAATACAAGTGCAATGAAGTTGCCTGTGCGTGTCCGAAGTAATCGTTAGGTCAAATAAACATTAAGTATGAAAAATAGGTCCACAGACTAACACGGATGTAAAAACAAGTAAGGCGGATCAATGTAAATGCGATAGGAGAAAGTCCTTTGAGTGGGAGAAGTGCACCTGAGGAGCAAGCACACAGTTAGTTGATGCGAGAGGTTTGCCCCAAGAGATTCCAGGGAGAGAGGAACAGAAGGTAAGGCTACAATCGACCACCCAAGCTAGTGGGGAGTTGGTCCAATGATGGGGAAACAAAGTCCGAAGGTACAAAAGGAAGTCCAAAGCTGGTCAGACAAATCAGTGGCTTGTTAGACCACCTGCAGGGACGAGTACAAGACGAACACTGACAATGACAATGACGCGAGGGCAAGGACAAGTTTTCTCACAAGGGAACGATGATGGGGTACATGGGAATCATCAGGAAGATACCTATTTCATATTGTGTCACATGGCTTTATAGTCTGGGCATACCCTAGACTTCAACAAGATGTGAAATAAGTTGAAATGTAGTAACGGGTGTCAAAATGTGAATGATATGTAAGTCAAAAACAAATATCAAATGTTGAAATATGTTGAATACGAGCGCAAACGAAGTTGCCTTTGTGAGTCCGAAGTGATCATTGGATCAAATAAATGCTAAGTACAAAAAATAGGTCTGCGGACTAATGTGGACATAAAAACAAGTAGAGCAGATCAATTTATACATAGTAAAAGACAATCCTTCGAGTCGGAGAAGTGCACGAGACGTACCAATGACTTTCTGGGATAGTCGTAGATGTGTGATAAGATTGATTTTGGTAGTAGGGAGTTCTGCTCCTCTACACCGATGATCTTCTGGGGAAGTCATAGATGCTGGATATGACGGATTTCAATAGTAGGGAGCTCTGCTCCTCTACAACAGTGACTGGTAACCTTGCTCCTACCTCTCCCAATCCTTCGCCCAAGCAGAGCGAAATTACAATGTCTATGACTGTGAACTCCTTGCAGTCATCTGTTCCCTCAAAGTGTGGAGACATTACCTTCACAGACACCCTAACCCCATCACAGTCTTCTCTGACCACAAAAATCTCACATACTTCCACCAACCCCAAAACCTTAACTGTCACCAAGCCTGCTGGCTTCTTGACCTTGCCAATTTCAACCTTTCTTTCTCCCACATCCCTGGCACCCTCCTTGCTGGCCCAGACATCCTATCTCGCTGCCCCAATCACATCTTTGATGAATCCAATAATGAAGATGTTACCCTCCTCCCTGATTCTCTCTTCATCCATCTTATTGATACCCACCTCATGGAACAACTTCATTCTTCCTCTTCCTCAGACCCCCTGGTCCTCAAATACCTTCAATCCATGGATGGGGGTCTACCTGCGTCTTTCTGTGCCCACTTTAGCGATTGAAAATACACCGATGGTGTGTTGTCCTATCAAGATCACATCTATGTCCCCACCTCCGGCACTCTCTGTCATGATATCATGTCCCGTTGTAGAGGAGCAGAACTCCCTACTACCAAAATTGACTATACAGTATCCCGCGTCTATGACTGCCCCAGAAAGTCATTGGTATGTCTTGTGGACTTCTTCGACTCAAAGGACTTTCTTTCACTGTGTCCACATTCTACTTGTTTTTACGTCCGCGTTAGTCCACACATCAGCAAACCCATTATGTAATGTGCAACACTGTACAGTGGTCACAGGAAGGTCCCTCCTGCACAGCACTGTCACAGTGCATGTCAGTGCCACCACAGCCACCACAGCGACACAGTACAGAATGTCGTCATAGTGCCACAATGGCACAACAGCACCATTACAGTATAGTACAGTACTTTACAATCACACAGCAATAAAAATACATTTTCTATTTTGTATCTAAAATTACATCCATATAAAACTAATGCTATGGACACAAAACAAATGATTTTCAGTCCAGGGGGGTATCAGCACAAGTATGGTGGTTGGAAGGTGTCAAGGCTAAAACACATCAATCTGATGGTGGAAACAGTGAGGGAATACCTTGAATATGATGGGAATCAAGCAGTGAAACGTGCAGTGGCAAAATGAATGCACGGTGTCACATTTTGTGGTCAAAGGGGGTATGAGGGCAAGTATGGTTGTCAGAAGGTGTCGAGGCCAAAGCGCATCCATCTGACAGTGGCAACAGTAAGTAAACACCTTGTATATGATGGGAGTCAAGCGGCGAAACATACAGCAGCAAGACGAATGTGCAGTGTTGCATTTCGTGGTCAAAGGGGGTATGAGGGCAAGTATGGTCGTCGGAAGGTGTCGAGGCCGAAGCGCATCGATCTGACGGTGGAAACAGTAAGTAAACATCTTGTATATGATGGGAGTCAAGCGGCGAAACATATGGCGGCGAGACGAATGTGCAGTGTTGCATTTCGTGGTCAAAGGGGGTATGAGGGCGAGTGTGGTGGTTGAAAGGTGTTGAGGCCGAAGCGCATCAATCTGAGGGTGAAAACAGTGAGTAAATGCCTTGAATATAATGGGAATCAAACAGCGAAACATACGGTGTCAAAACGAATGCATGGTGTCACATTTTGTGGTTGAAGGGGGTATGAGGGCGAGTATGGTCATTGGAAGGTGTTGAGGCTGAAGCGCATTGATCTGGGGGTGGGGGCAGTGAGGGAATACCTTGAATATGATGTGAATCAAGCGGTGAAATGTATGGTGGCGAAACGAATGCACAGTGTTTCATTTTGTGGTCAAGGGGGGTATGAGGGCGAGTATGGTTGTCAGAAGGTGTCGAGGCTGACGCGCATCAATCTGATGGTGGAAACAGTGAGGTAATACCTTTAATATGATGGGAATCAAGCGGCGAAACGTACGGCGGCGAAACGAATGCACAATATTGTATTTTGTGGTCAAAGGGGGTATGAGGGCAAGTATGGTCATTGGAAGGTATCAAGGCTGAAGCGCATCGATCTGGGGGTGGGGGCAGTGAGGGAATACCCTGAATATGATGAGAATCAAGCGGCGAAATGTACAGCGGCGAAACGAATGCGCAGTGCTTCATTTCGTGGTCGAAGGGGGTATGAGGGCGAGTATGGTCATCGGAAGGTGTCGAGGCTGATGCGCATCAATCTGATGGTGGGAACAGTGAGAGAATACCTTGAATATGATGGGAATCAAGCCGCGAAACGTACGGCAGCGAAACGAATGCACAGTATTGCATTTTGTGGTCAAAGGGGGTATGAGGGCGAGTATGGTTGTTGGTAGATGTCAAGGCTGAAGTGCATAAATCTGACAGTGGAAACATTCAGTGAATACCTTGAATATGATGGGAATCGAGTGGTGAAATGTATGGCGGTGAAACGAACACGTAGTGTTGCATTTCGTGGTCGAAGAGGGTATGAGGGCGAGTTGCAGTGTGACAGACCTCTGTCACGTGGCATGTTCACTCGCGAAAAAATTGCTAAGTCCTTCAGCACTAGGAAATCTGAAGCTACATTTGATTACAAACCAGTAGACTACTGCTGTTACATTGTATCACTGTGTCGCCTGTACTTCTCTGTGACGTACTGTGCTGTTTGGGTGGCTGTGGCACTGTGTACTGTGATGCTGTCACCTTACTGTAATAGTGCTGTAAGCTTGTGACATCTTGTGACAGCTGTGTGAAAAACAGTAGTTTGCTGATGCGGTCCTATTTTTCGTACTTAGCGTTTATTTGATCCAACGATCAGTTCGGACTCATGCAGGCAACTTCATTCGCGCTCATATTCAACATATTTTGACGTTTGATATTTGTTTTTGACTTATCATTCACATTTTGAGTAGTAAAAGTGGGCCATATGGCCAAAAGTGAGTCCTTCATATCATTAGTGTACTATGGTAAAGTTAATATCCATATAATAACAGAGAAGCCTTTCTATTATTACAAAAGTTGATGTTTGTATGTAAAGACATTCTCAGATTAGTGTCAATCAGGCAGCCATTATTATCCATACCATCATGAAAGTGTATGGAACTATCCGGCTGAAAGATCTGACAAGTGAAATGACCATCTCCATAGTATACAATCCCTTTGAGTTTAAGTATGGTATTACGTGTGTTTTTAAGTAGCTTGATACTGTGAGATATATTGAAGGATTGATGCATGTTGGAAACATCAAAAGAAATAATATGAGGAATTTTAGAAAAGTGAATATTTTTATTTAATTTACCTCCACAGCTAGAACATAAAATGTCTTCATTAACAGTCAGAAAATTGTTCAGCCAATCATCTGTTGAATCACTATCACCAGGTAAAATATCCAAATGAATAGGAAAATCTGTGGGATAAGGATGTCTGCGACATCCAAAAATACCTCCTGTTATTTTATTTGCATCAAACCCTTGCAATATGACAGTACCTTTAGCAGATGTTCCACAAAACAATGAAGTGTATACTGATTGAGGTGATTGGCAATGTTGTAAGTCAACTACATTAAATTTCCTAGTTTTTCCTTGAGAAGCATAATCTGTCATTGTAAAGTTTGGAAGAACATGTACTTGTTTACGTTTAATTTGAACACTATCATCACTAGGTAAAAAACATCTGATCTCTTTTATCATAGAAGATATTGGAACAACATTCAAAGGTAAGCCTTCAATAGATACTTCATGTGGAGATGAAGTCAATTTCACAAACAAGGTTTCCAACATTAGTTGATTGTGTGAACTAGTGATGATGTCCAACCAGCTACAGTTCCTTCTTGACCATTAGTTATACAAAGCTTAGTTGCATCATTATGTTTTATAATCACAGGTAATCCAATACACAATTGAAGACATCCTGCAAAATGTTCTGAAGTATGTGGAGAACTATTCCATAAAACCTGTTGTTCATTTAGAGTTAATGGAAGAAAATTAACAGACTTATGTCCCTTTTTCTTGAAGGAAGACCTATTTAAAAGAGGACTATTAGAAATTTTCAAGTCATCAGAGTAAAAAGAAGTCAGTTGCTGTCTACAATCCTTAGCAAACCATTCACATCCTAACTCATTTATACAATCTTTTTGAGTGTTCCAGGCAGTTATAATAGAAACATTACGAAGGTCTATTGAAGTAAAAGACAAACTAGAATGTATAGGTGATACCACATGAGATTGCAAAAACTGGATATCTTGAGAAGTACAACTTTTGTATCTCATATTTGTCAAAGCAGTTTTAAACATGAGATCTTCATTTGAGATAGAAGTTTGTCTCATGTTTTTTCTCAAAATAACAACTGTTGTAACTTGATGCCATAATGCTTTTCCAATTGTAGATTCTTGGTCATAACATGTTAAACTTGATTTGAGTGTACTACCAACAGATCTACTATATAGAGACTGTGCTTCATTCCCAACAACAGGAGGTAATTGAGCAAAATCACCTGTAAAAATCATATTTATACCACCAAAAGGTACATCACATCTATTAAAAGCCTTTGCTAATTGAGATGAAATTTTATACATGTCATGACATGATAACATAGAGACTTCATCCAAAAATATATATTTTATACCAAGTAATCTTTCCTTCATCAAGCTGATCTTGAAAGAAGAGTTGACAGACTTGTCATTAATACCTAGAATAGAATGATATCAAGACTATAAATGCTTAGCAAATAGATGGTATGCTGCCAGTAGTTTGTTTGATATCCCTAACTCTTCTTGTACATGTCACTGGTGTGAATCATCATCTTCAACTCTTTTGTCAAATTCTCACAATATACCTCTCTTATATTTGACATCCTTGCTATCCCAGTACGGTGTCTTGTCGTGCTTGCTTTCCCAGTATGGTGTCTTGTCCTCCTTGCCATCTCAGTGTGGTGTCTTGTCGTGCTTGCTTTTCCAGTACGGTGTCTTGTCCTCCTTGCCATCTCAGTGTGGTATCTTGTCGTGCTTGCTGTCCCAGTATGGTGTCTTGTCTTCCTTGCCATCTCAGTGTGGTGTCTTGTCATCCTTGCCGTCCCAGTCCAGTGTCTTGTCTTACTTGCCATCTCAGTGTGGTGTCTTGTCGTGCTTGTCATCCCAGTATGGTGTCTTGTCTTCCTTGCCATCTCAGTGTGGTGTCTTGTTGTGCTTGCCATCCCAATGTATTGTCTTGTCATCCTTGCTGTCCCAATGTATTGTCTTGGCATCCTTGCAATCTCAATCCAATATCATTGTACCCTTACTCTCTTTACATAGTATATGGTTGTTAGTGCAATTGCCAACTCATATACTTTTTTTGTTAACAATTCTGAATCCATTGGGTTCAGACTGGACATTGTCTATACATTTACTAGGAATCATATGTGGATGTTTTCATGGTGTGAATTTATCTTGGATCATTTCTACAGAACACTGTATTACAAACATTTTTGCTGTGATCAGTGTCACTTTCCTACAAGCTATTCTATTTTCTTATGATTTTGGTGCTCTTGCTCTTGATGTTATGTTTCATGTTGGATATTATGGCTACTGCTTAATATGTTGTTTTATGAGTAACTATTATAGAATTTCCTCATGGAATATCTTTTGTAGTTTCAAATTTGGAATGGCCTATAATCATGCCAGGTACGTTGATGACCAAATGGGAATAAGTCACATAGGTGGTGGTCGGGGCAAACGAGGCCATGCTATTTTCACCTTTGAAGATATAAGAGCATACTTGTATTCTCCCCTGCATCCTCAAGGATGTAAAATGGATGCTACACTATCTCTAGAATATTTACATCAAGTTAATATTGATACAATTGAGTCTATTGTGTCTGATGGGTTACTATTTGCAGTTCCTCCACTGTCTATACTAACTCCATATTTGCATAACAGTCAGTTGCATGAAATCATTGAAAACAATGGCATGTTTGTTCCCAAAAACACAGTAACTGCAGAGCTTTTGTCTATGATTAATCATATTGACAATGTGCCCTTGCAATCCATAAAAGTCACTGAAAGGTCGAGCAGATTTGTTTTTGTTTTCAAAGTCATTCAGAATAAAGGGTTGAAATGCAAACTTTCAATTTTTAAAGAGGACTTTACCTTCAAATCAGTTGAATCCTCCTCAAATGATTCTCTTTTTCCCCCTTCCCCACCATCTAGAAAGTTAAGAGATAAAATTATCTGCTGCTTTTGCAAAGATACAGCTGTCGATGTGCTGAGTGAGTCTGGATGTGCAGTCTGTGCTCAGCTGACACCTAATCACAGTCTCAATATTAAAGTTAAAGACTTATCAGAAAAACATCTGACTTGTTTGTTATCTGGAAGTAGTATTGTGACTCAGAGAGAGCGCAAACAACATAATGATTCTATCAGTCAGTTGATTGGGCCGGTACTTGCAAGAGATTGTGATTGGATATGTAAAAAGTGTTGGTGTACTTTATGTCTTGGTATTCATCCAAAACTTGCAATGGCTAACAACATGTGGTATGGGAATGTTCCTGATGAGCTGATAGATCTTTCATATATTGAAAAGCTACTTGTGTTTAGAGTCCACATGAACTGTTGTATTGTAAAGGTACGTAGCTCTGGTTCAAGGAAAATGATTGCCAATGCAATCTCTTTCAAGCATCCCTCACAGAAGATTTACAAGGCTTTGCCTCCCCCTCCTGCTAACTTAGATGATGTTGTTGGGTTCATCTTCACAGGTCCTTCACCACCTACAGATGAGGATCTTAAACGAATACCACTCCTTGTTCGTCATAAAAAAGTTCATGATGCTTTGACATGGCTAAAGTTGAATCATAGAGACTATAGTGAGTTGGAAATCAATATTGACAACCTCATGCTCTATCCTGAAGATAAACCACCTCTTGTCATGGAATACCATATGTCATCTGGAGATCGACCTCTTGAAGCTCAAGCTGTGTTTGAACATGGTGATGAAGATGGCACTTCAATTGGATCATGTCCCCTGACAATACATGGTGTCACAGGTAAAGACTATGCATTATTGCCTTTGCATGCATTAAAAGCTATTGCATTGCAACATCTTCAACAAGGTGGCAAGATTTTGGCTATAGGCAGGGAGGAAACACCGGAGACTTTATGGAACAATCCTCAATTGTATCCTATGATGTTTCCTTGGCTGTTTCCTTATGGTTTGGATGGTATTGGTCTGGATGTGTACAAAGGTAAGATATCTGATATAGTTTGCAAGCAACATATGTTAATGTACTATGACAAATGGTTTCAAAAGGATGAAATGTTTGCTTTAATTGCCTTTAATCATGAACAAATAAAACAAGTGACTACTAGTGGATTCCTTATGACAAAGTGCATACACTTTGATAGTATAACCCAATGTCTTTTTTCCATAAATCCATGTGTACTTTCTGATATTACTCAAAGACTTCATGATGGTAACTGTGTAACTCCCATGACTGATGAGGAAAAGATATGCTTTAATCTAATGAATGATTTGGAACTCATAGGAAAAGATGTCAATGGATCTTTCACTTCTAAACAACATATGAAGTGAGATTTGGTCTCTTATTGCATTTAAAGGTGCACCTAGTTGGTACATCACTTTGTCCCCTGCAGATGAGCGTCATTCTATCTGTTTATATTTTGCAGACACTAATGAAGAGTTTGTGCCTAGAATCTTGGACCAGTCTCTTCGAAGAAAATTGATTTCAAGTAATCCAGTGGCTGGTGCATGCTTCTTTCACTTAATTGTGTCTTTGTTTATTAAACATGTACTTGGCTATTCCATCAGTGCTGACAAATCTCTATTCCAAGGTTTTCTAAATTGTGACTATACCTGAGGTTTTTATGGCACAACAGATGCATTTTATGGTACTGTTGAACAACAAGGAAGACTTACACTACACTTACACATGTTGTTATGGATCAAGGGATCTGTTGCACCAACTGAATTACGTAAACATATTTTAGATCCAAGTTCTGAGTTCCAACGACATCTTGTTTGTTACTTGGAATCTTGTCATCAAGGGGAATTAGATGGGGCGACAATCTCTTCCATGAAAGAAATTATAAACGAGAATTCTATTAGTCCAACATACATCAAGCCTACAGAGTCTTTACCTATTCCACCACCACACACATGTGGAATGAATGCAAAGTCAAATTGTTCCTGTATACAATGCATAGAATATAAGGAGTGGGAACATAACTACAACTGTACAACAAATGACATTTTATTTCAAACTAATGTTCATACATGCTCAGTTTCACCTATGTTGTCTGGAAACTCTGTAGGACAACCTTCTATAGGTTGTCTTTCTAATAATTTGGGTACATGCAAAGCTTGTTTTCCACGTGCTACATTCAATCACACTCTAGTTGACACTGAAACAGGTTACCTCAACTTGAAAAAAGGGGAATCAATGATGAATACTTTTACTAACATTGTGACTTATCTATTTCGTTGTAATACAGATGTTACAAGTTTGTTGTCAGGAACTGCAATAAAAGCAGTGGTTGCATATATCTCAGATTATATAAGTAAGTCTCCACTAAAAACATATGTGATATTTGATACTATTCAAAGTGTTTTTACACATAATGTATCTTTTATTGGTGGAAACTCTGACCGTCAAGAAAAAACTAGAAATATCATGACACAGGCTGTCAATGCTTTGACATCTAAACTAGAGATTGGTGCACCAATGGCATCTTTATATCTACTACACCACCCAGACCATTATACAGATCATAGATTTGTTAATTTTTACTGGATGTCTTTTGTTCTTGAAACAAGAAGTGTATGGCATTCAACTGATGATTGTGAACTTGAAAATAAAGAACCACTGTGTCTCAATAGGTCACAAAATCATATTGTGGGTACTAGTCCTGTTTTTGACTATATGTATAGACCCATAAATTACACTTCTATTTCTCTATATGATTGGATTAGATCATATACACAGGTGTCATTTTCACAGAAACTAAAAAATAAGTTAGCAAAAGGTATTTCTGTGACCCTACCTAATGGTGTTATTTTCTATATGAATGAGCATCCTTTATATTTAACACATGGTGTATGTACTTTATCTGAACAGTTTAAATGGGTACTCAACTTTATTGGTCCTCCATTACCACATTTGGATAAAGGTGATCCAGAGTTTTATTACTCTGTGATGTTGACATTTTTTAAACCTTGGCATACAGGTCTTGATTTACGTTCAGCAACTAAAGGATGGGGTGAATCATTCAATGAATTTTCTTTCCAAGTTTCACATAAGAGTATCATGTATAATCTTAAAGTCAAATTTGAATGTCTAGATGCACGCAATGATTTCTCCTTGCAACGTAAACAAAATGCCAAACAGTCTTCTTCTCCGCCTTTTGACTTATCTATTACTGGTTCTAATGAAAATGAAGATGCTAATTATATTGAAAATGATCATATTAGCCCTTATGACATTCTTTTTTCTACAGATGTCATTGGTCGTAAGAATGCTAAATGGCAATATGAAAAGAGTGTCATTGAATATGTTATGATGACATCTGGTTGGTTGACTCCACTTGATGTCCCATCTGAATCTAATCATGGGTTTCAACCTCTTGAAATTGCTGTTTCACTATCCTCTTCTCAATGGAAAGCAAAAGTACAGGAGGCTAGATTGAATGTTTTTCAAACAAGACTTTATCAAAGAGAAACATCATCTCCTGATCCTATATTTACACCTAAAATTCTAGACAAACCTATAGAGTCAACAAATATTGTGAAGTTGATTGACAAAAGTTCCTTTACAAACTATTT
>JBBPMD010000880.1:0-11976 GCA_038090095.1 Zangia roseola | reverse complement strand
CCAGGAGTATCAAGGAACGTGATGAGTCGCTCATTTTTCTCTGACGTTAGTGAGGGGCGATCGCTCATGCTTAGGGGAACACAGAAAGCGCCGATGTGTTGGGTGATCCTGCCCGCTTCAGAAGCAGCAACAGAAGAAGAGCGAAGATTGTCGAGAAGTGTGGTTTTTCCATGATCGACATGTCCCATTATGGCCACAATCGGGGGACGAGTTGGCAGAATGCGAGGGTTCTCCGACGGTGGTCTGTCAACACTGGAGTCAATGGAACGCTCCAAGAGAATGAACGTTGAAATGGGAAAGGAACATGCTTACGGAGGGTACAGGTCGAACGCAGCTTCATCGTTAATGATTGGATTACGACCGAACTCTTGTACGAGGAGAGCAGCATAGTCACTAGTTAAAACTAGAACAAACGATTGAGTCTCTGATAATGAAAGAGAAGAATGCAAACCATAATCATAGGAAGACTCCTCGTGCATTCCTGCCTGGTCCATCTTGCGCTGAAGTGATCCTTCGAACAAAGAAAATCGGTTTACTGGGTACGGGTCAAAAAAATTGCCATACGCAAGCGAACATTTAATAACTTGGCTAGTTGCCCAACGGACACAGTTGACGGGATGTAAAGATTTGGTTGCACTTGTTTAGGCCGAAGCCTTGGACTTCTCGTTCTTTCCTTGTATTTTCCGCGCCAGCGATCTATCTCCAGGGTACTGGCTTTGTCTGAACTTGAGCCAAAAGCGTGGTCAGAACGAAGGGAACCGCGTTTTTTGAAATTTCCTTTAGACATGCGTGGCGGACTGGGGTCATTTGTGGGTTCAGGACGACAAGAACCACTTCCGTCGAGGGGAGATAGCGAAGGACACGGCGTATGATGAGGTCTGGATCGAAGCCAGGGAGCGGGGGGGTCGGAGCGGAGGGAATCGCGGCCGTTGGACTTACTAGTCTGGGAGTGTGCAACAAGGTGAGGAGTGTGCCGGAGAGTGCCAGGCTCAGGCCCACGTCTGTCTACTTCAGAAGGAACGATCCGCCTCGAAGCAGGCTAATGTCCAGCGGTAAGTTTGTTGCGAACCCGTTCACAACTGACTGAACACACCTGTATTTTAGCTGCTGTGGCGGCAGACCGCGCGACATGCCTCGGGACGCGAAAAATCACCGACCGCAAAAACATCTCAAACCCAGCGTCGCGGAGGTAGGAGGTGTTGGTCAGACTCGCCGGTCAAGCCCAAACTTCAATGAAGTCGTTGTCGATGGTCAGTGGTAGTAGCACGATATAGAAGGACATAGCCACAAGTACTAATAGTATCCGGGCCGACGCGCTGAGTACCCGCGACTCCGACCTAGTATTATGGCCGCGTTCATCTTGCGCAGCAGTCTGCTGCAAAGGAGTGCGTATTTATGCACACCTTGGACACACCAACATCGGCTATACGCCCTCTCTCGTTTCCCGCATCGTACAACTGGGTTCGGAAGAAATTCTCGAGGTAACGTGTCGCGTAGGTCCCAACCAGACCCTCTGTGGACCTCGCCAGGCAATGAAGAGACACCCTCCGTGGACCGCTCGCACTTTTGGAAAGGAGGCTCGCACTCCACCGCCGACTCTGAGACAGGCTTGAGACGCCTGTTGGTGAACAACGACGAATTGGTGATTACAAGGTAGGAAGGTTATTAGTTTCCTGCTTAGTCTGATCTGAAACAGACAGCTTGAAATGCTCAACATCTTCATGGGATTCGAGCAGGCGAATCGATACGTTATAGGTGCGTGCAGACTTCAAAACAAAATTTTCTTGTAAACTCAATTTCGTTGTGAAGCCAACCAGCACGGAGAATCGCTGGGATATATCGTTGAAGAACCGCGCGGTTTCCTTTCGATGTTCTCAAGACAGGTGTTCAGGACACATAGACCATTCAGAGCGTTGGTCATGGACCTTGATGGTTCACCCATCCTTTGGGTGCGTTCGCCCAGTTCGTACTATGAAATCAGTGCGTGAAATCGCTTTCCAGATCCGTCGCCCGTTTTCTTGGATAAACTCTCGCATGTTCGTCCAGCGCCCTGTAGATCATCTTGCTACTGCCATAGATGAGGAGTTAGTCCTGGACACTTTCGCAGAGGTGCAACAAGAGTGGCACATCTGGAGAAGAAGGTACAATCTATTCTTGCGGTACGTGTACTGCCTATCGACTTGGCTCTTGAGACACACTGCTGACCGGACGGTTGTCCTGTATACATACATTTTGCGTATTTGGCAACGCCCTTCCCTCTACCACGCCGCAACTCTCGGTGTCTTTCGACCTCTCCCGGATCCCTTGCTATCCCCACCATTCCTACGGTCATCATGGACCCAATTTAATGCGAGCGTGGTACAATTTTGTTCCTTCCCCATTCATGCATATGCGATGATCGCGCGACAACGCAATGCTTGATATTCTTGGCATTTTGCTGTCCATTCTACGATCCCACCGACTTGTTTGCTCGGGCCATGTTTTTCCGTGCTTATTACCTCGCTCAATCATTGTCCCTATCACCCATTGAATTCTCGCCAACACATAATGTTCGTTATATCCTATTTGCACACACGTCTTGTCGGCTCAACGTCTTTCCTCTTTCTCGGGTTGTACTAACTAAGGGTTTATTCAATGGACGACCATCTGGACGCCTTGTTTCCATCTTCACATTACCGCATCCAACAATACCACCGTGGCCCATGCACATCATGATGGCTGTGCTCTCACATCCCATTCCATTTTCATTCAACGTGACCATCTACTTTCTTATCGGATGCTTTTCGTGCTAAAATGAAAATGTTCCGTGGTTTCTACACCCATATCCTCAACCCGCCATACTCCGCCGGCGTGTAACTGTGTACGTCTTAGATCTCCTTTAGGTTTTCCATCTGTCTAACATTCCTAGTTCGTCTGGCTGCGACCGCCATATTGCAACATGCGTTTGGATGCCTGATTTCACTCCTCCTGATTGTTCGGCTCGTGTCTGGGGACACCCTTAAACTCTCCATTGCCTTGGGGGATTACATTCTTGGGATTCTGGATACGGACGATTTCATTCCATTCTTGCCAATCTTCCCGAATCTAGTTCTACTCACCGCGTGCTCACTCTCGGTTCGGATCTCGAGACCAAGCCTGATACACGCGAAGCCCACTTCCAACAATTTGCACGTGTGGACGAGGGCCTCTGGGCGTGGTATTTTGTCTTACGTGACGCACAAGGGGACAGCATCGCTAGTGTCAACAGAGCATTCAGGGGATTCGGGAGAGAGGTGAGGTAGAAGCTAAGGTATCTCCGGAGTGATGCGAATCAATGTGTCTACCCCAGATCTTCACGGATACAGGACAGTACAACATCTCCTTCCGGGCACCGGACGAACAGGTTCCCAGCTTGAACCTGGATGGTCGGCTGATATTGCGCAAACCAACTGTAACGAGGGACTTGACCATTGATGAAAAGGCGGTAAGTACAACACAGTCGGGAGCAGTGACTTCATGCTAAACGAGTGCTGCAGCTTGTCTTAGCTACAGCAAGTAAGATCATCAGTGAATTCCAGGAAGTTTTGCCCATGTTCTGATCGTGCCTTCCAGTTAACATCGACTACGATTATTTCTCCAGGCATTCTGAAGGAGGGTATGTAGCCTTCGTCGATTTAATCACGTCCTACACTGCATATCGATTGAAATTAGGCACGGACTCGGTTTCGGGTGGAGTTCGGGAGAATAAATGCATGGATAACATCGTGCATATAGTGTTGAATGACTCGTAATGTCGTACATTGGTATTTAGTATCCATCGCTCACCTCACAAAGAGCTTCTAGAAACACCTTCAGATCCTCCTGATCTATTTCCAGAATACTCGTATTGAACGAGTTATATGAGGACCGAGCATTGCATCGTTCTTTGGCATTAATGAAAGCTAGACCAAACTCACTAATTGATGTCTCAATCATCCAAGTCTAGAGAAGAACATGAAAGAAACTCACTTCTTTGTTACATCCCCCAACTCCAGTGAACCCATCACCCCTACAACAATGTACGACTCTGTTCTCTCGTTTAGGCACGCCAGAACGAATGGTAGGCTCTTTTTTCCACGAGCAAGTTTCGTGCCTGGCAACTTCTCTCTCAATGCATCAATCAACCAAAGTGCCAGACGTGAGAGAACACCAGGATGAGCGAACAATGCGAGATCGGGTCCTTGCGAAAGGACAACAACACGGTGAGAACGCATTGTACGGATATCTTGCTTCTCGATCATTGAGGTGCCTTGTCGTATGATGGCTCGGTGGAGTGACATGGACAGGGAAAGCGCATTGCGAAGGGGGACAATACTGTGACATCTCAGTATCTACCCGCAACCATCATGAAAAATAACTTACTCAGAGAGAGCATCATAGGCTGCCCAAAAGTTTTTCACCCACCAGGGGACTTCTGTGCGTTCTTCGGAGTTGTCTAAATTATCCAGGTTTCCTTCTCCATTTGTGTCAACACCTTCCCCACGTTCTCTGTTTCCACGCGCTTCATCGCTGGGGTGTTTAATGCTTTCCCATACACGTCCACTACCGAACCATTCACCGCCATGTCGGGCACCTTCAACCTCGAGCTCCATCCTGATACCGCCCGCCACATCTAAGAGTGCGCCAACAGCTTCAACGGCATCGGCAGCGCTCAGAGGTGGGGCACGATACCCGAAACATCGAACGAAGGAGGGGTATGTCAGCTCCAGAAGGCCATACTCTGGCGCAATGGCGTCAAGCTTGGACCTTAATTGATGCTTGAGATCGAGGTCCATGTGCGCGTGTAGTTGCTGAGTCTGCGGTATTGAAAACCTGTTTCAGATGAGGTTGGTTGTCAAGTATCACTGAAACGGTTGACTGAAGCCATAATCACCCCATTTTAGCGAGTAGACCTGTCAGCCTCTTCCGACCTCGTTCCTTCCAAATCCCAAGTTTTCCAGCCACGTAACTGGAATGGAACATAGCATCGTAAAGTGTCCAATGACGAAGGAGAGTAAATCTCAGTTCCTCGGTCGATCGTATCGATAAATCATCAGGACCAAGCGCAGTGATCGTCTCGATGTTACTGGTAACTCCCACCGGGAGTGGATTAAGGCGCGATACTTCATCGTAATAGACAGTGTGATATTTTTCGTAGCACTCGCGTGATATGCGGGAAGTTGTGTACTGGTATGTGAGCCCTAGGATTGCGAGCCTACGCACGTGACTAAGAAGACATAGGTCAGACGTAGAATGCTACGTACCACAGAAGGTCACAGTCTGCACGCTCAAGGACAGTAGCGAGGATGTAGATGGTCGCAGAGGCACTTTGACTGTACCATGAACCACTCGCGTAGTGCTTTTCAACTACGACTTGGTGCTTGGCACGCTGTTCGCGTGTCATTCGACTTGGCTCCTGAGGGCAGTGTCAGCGCAAGGAATGATGTAGAGAGGCGTCGTAACATTGCCCAACTTCGCCCTTTTCCCCCCATGTTCATTAAGAGATCGTGGTTTACGCTTGCGCGGTGAGCTTCCTGTGGCTGAGTCCTCGTCGAAGGCTAGATCGTCTTGCATGTTATCTTCTGAGTCGAGGTCCGAGCCATCCTCCTCTGAATCTGGTTCCGGCTCGTACTGGCAGGATCTGTCAGCCTGAGACTTGTTTGCGTGAAGTACTGAGACCGACTTCAAGTGCTTCCCAAGCATGTCTTTGTGCGTCCATGGTGTCAACCTCGCCATCGTCCCAGAGGACAATACGATCGCCAATGTCGCCGCCGCCGAAGAGATTTGCCAGATTCTGGGGTCTCGTGGAGTCGATCACATGTACTGTTAGGTGTGTGCTGAATTCCCCAAACCAGGTGGGAGAGGGAAGGTCGAGAATAGCACCCATGTTGACGAGAATGAGGGTATGTAGCTTCAGGGTGTTAGAAGGAAGAAGGGGGTACATACGGTATACATACTTCGTTGTAGGTGGCAAGTTCGTCTCGGATGATTTCCAACTCTGCGACGCCCGAGACCGGGATGGACCTGTGCATGACATCGTCTTGCTTGAGAAGCTCTGCGAGCATCTTTGCTGCACACAGCGCGTCAACATCTGGAGCGACGAGGAGAATGACGGACGAGGCGGAGGTGAGCGGAGAGCGGCGGTGGGAAGCAAGAATGTTTGCATACGCCTCGCCGTAAGATGGCCGTGAAGCAGTGGCAAGCTGCGGTGGTGGTAGATAGACCATGGTATTAGCTAGTAATTGAATCACTGATAGATCGCATTTGTTTGGAGTTGTTGTGACCCTTGAGTTTGTCGGATACCGGATACCGCGTGGAGAGCATACGGCGGGCACGCGTCCTGGCATACTTAAGCTCGCTGCACCCCGTCTTGCTGGTCTATCTTTCACCGTCATCATGACGGACCGCCAGGCAAGGTCTCCAAATCCACGCTCTCCAAATCCAAGATCTCCAAACGAACGGGATCATGGTACACCTTGGTTTCGTCCCCTCTCGCAACCCGTGACTCACTTTCCCCCAGAAGCCGCACCGCTCTTACACAACGGCGGCAATGACAGAGAGCAGAATGCCCCTGGTCCGCCTTCACCACAACGTTCCCGAGTCGGCCGCCTCACTGAAGTCGTACACGAACCCCTCACCGGCCTCACAAAGGTCCTTCTCGTAGAAGTACTCGTGCTCTTACTCATTAGCTCCGTTTTTATCGGCCTATTCGCTGGGGCACAACATAAACTCAATCTCAGAAATGGAGGCGGAGGCGATCATGGTAATGGTACGCAGACAACGACAGAGACTCAAACAGTTACACGTACCACCACCGCTGCTACCACCTTCATTTCCGCTACCACCACCACCGCAGTCTCCACTGCTTTTTCTACTATCTTTGATATCACAACTGCTACAAAGACCTCCACTAAGACGTCTACTACCACCGCAGTCCATACCTCTGTTTCTACTTATACAACCACTGATCACGTCACCCGCACCGTTATTGTTGGGCCAGAACCGACCGGTCCTCCAGAAACGCCTAACCCCGCACCGTCAAAGGTGCGAATTTTATATATACATCGTGTCATCAATCTTAACTCGCCCAAAATTTTACAGGAAGTGTGTCTCACCAAGGAATGTATCATCCTTTCCGCGTCAATCCTGGCTTCATTAGATACCTCATATGATCCATGCGAAAATTTCTATGATTTTGCTAGTGCGTGGTTCTTTCCTCTCATATAGTCTTCAGTGCTGAGCCCACAGCCAGATGGCGGTTGGATTGCATCACATCCAATCCCAGGCGATAAGGGTGCTATCAATTCCTTCTCTGTTCTCACCGAGCAGAACTGGCACGTTATTCAGGACATCCTCGAATCTGGAACGGCTATATATGATAATTCTTGGGACGACCAATTGCTCCACAAGCTTCGCACCCTCTATACTTCCTGCATGGACGAGGCAAAACTTGACTATCTCGGCCAAACTCCTCTGCAGCAATTTGTAAACAACATCAGGATGATATATCGCGGGAAGCGTGTCGATGTCAACGCCCTCAGTCCGAGGCATGGGCTGTCGAACGCCCTTGGTTACATGCATTCCAGAGGTAGGTCTGATCTCAGACCTAGTCTCGCCTCCTTAAGTAATTTTTCAACAGGGGTCAATGCCTTATTTGAATTTTTCGTTGACGGAGACGCTGGTGTTGATCCCAACTCCATGACTCTTTGGTTTACTCAGGCCCCCCTGGGATTACCATCAAAGGTATGAGCAAGGAAACTGAAATATTGCTTACTTGCTCACCATTTGTTTAGGAATACTACAAGGAGCGAGGCGTCCTCAGTGTTTATCAAGATGTAATTGAGAAACTCTTGATTACCCTACGTGATGATGAAGTTGTGGACGTATCGAACACTCCAAGTGGACGCTCGAATATCATTCTCCAAACGGGGCAATCGGAGGATGGGGAACGGGTTTGGCCCCCTTGGCCATGGCCACCTTGGGACAGCGAAGAGGACGGCGAGGATGAAGATGGAGATAGCCGTAGGCCGACAGAGGATCCGTTCCGCAAGGCACGCGAGCTGGCTCGGGGAGTCGTCAAGTTCGAGTCCGAAATTGCAGCTGCCACCTTAGACCTAGACAAACTAGAGCAAGACCCGTTTGGTACATACAACCCTACGAACATCAACACGCTCAAAGCCGCGCTTCCTCAAATCAATTTCCCCGACTATTTTGCCACATTTACACCGCGATTTTTCCCCAGTAGTGTAATCATCACTTACAAGGCATATCCAAGCTCTCTCTCGCGTATTCTAGAACGTACATCCTCTGACGTCATCGAGGCGTATCTCGTCGTTCGCGCTGCCCTGGAATATGCCCCTAACTTGGGAACGTCGACGAAAGCATGGAAGACGGTGCGGCAGCTGCAGGAGGTTCTCAACGGGCTCCGACCAGGAGCTGTTGGGGAGCGGTCCGAGTTCTGCATGCGCAAGGTAGAATCCGCGATGGGTTTTGCTACGGGAAGGTATTTTGTCAACGCCACGTTCCCCAGCAACTCGCAGGAAAGGGCCACTCGGATTATATCTGGTAGGTATCAACTTAGGTTTTCTGACTTGTTTTTCTGATCGTTCGTTGTCCAGACATTGTAAATGCATTCGAGAGGTCCTTGGAACGGGTGGAGTGGATGGACGAAGTGTCAGCTCGCAAAGCCCGCCGGAAGGCGGAGGCAATTCGGAAGAAGATTGGTTTTCCATTATCTCCCGATACCCGTGATGCTCGCTCTTTGGTGAGCTATTACACACTCGTCAAGGTTCACGTCGATACATTCTTCGAGAATATGCTGAGTGCTGCGTCAGTCCCGTTGCATCGGACAACCAAGAGTCACATCTGATACTACATCTTAGATCTTCTGATGTCTACAAGATGTGGCAAAAGTTAGGTAAGTCAAGGAATCTCGACGAGTGGGAGATGGCACCAGCTACGGTGAACGCATACTACAACCCTACGGGAAACGAGGTGTGTCAACCAACGTTGTAGAAAATCCTGGATTATGATCGGTTGAAATAGATCGTCTTCCCTGCTGGCATCCTGCAACCACCCTTTTATTCCCATGAATGGTATGCGTTGCTTTGTTATAGGAATGAATTCGTCCTAACAGTCACTTAGGCCGGGGTATCTATCATATGGTTCATTTGGTATGGTTGCTGCCCACGAGCTCACAGTAGGTGCCGCTGCATAGTCTCTTGACTCCATCACTCACGACAGCATAGCATGCCTTCGACTCTGCTGGGCGTCTTTACAATGAACAAGGGAAACTGGAAGAATGGTGGACTCGCCAAACAAGCGATGCTTATCAAATTCGTCAGGATTGCATCGTTGAACAATACTCTGGTAGATACATTCAATTTGTATTTTTTCAACTTTCTGACGAAAGACAGAGTATACAATCGATGACGGTAGAGGGGGTTTAGTACATGTCAATGTGAGTCTTGGTTTTTTTGGGATGCTATGTCCTTTAACGTCTGCTTTGACAGGGAAACCTGTGAGTTAGCTTTTCAGAGCACCCGAAGGAACCACTGACTCGGCCTTTCAGTACGTCCGGGGAAAATATTGGTGACAGTGGTCTGGTTCAAGCATACCGTGCATGGAGAGCCCAGTACGAAGATTCGTACGACGCTGGACGTGAATATCTCCTTCCCGGATTAGAAGACTACACAAGGTGAGTATATCCCTTCAACTCCCACACCTTCGTCGCATGTCTGACACGCACAGGGAGCAAATGTTCTTCATTTCCTTTGCACGCACATGGGCTATGAATAACCGACCGGCGGATGCTGTAAGTTCTACAGCCGGCTCTTACTAAATTTGAGACTACTTACGTGTCCCTGCCATCAGTTGCAACGGGTTCGAACAGATCCTCATTCTCCAAACCGCTATCGTACAGAGGGTACGGTCTCCAACATCCCCGAGTTCGCCAAGGCGTTCAAATGCCCGAGGTGGGCTAAGGTGAGTGGATCATTGATTTCTTATCTATACTGTATATATTTACCATTCTCCACGTAGTTGAACCCTCCACCGGAGAAAAGATGCATCTTCTGGTCCTGAAGGCGAGTTAGGGTATATTTGAGACAGTACTCAACTTCTCCCGCTACCCATATATGTATTTCATTTGATCGTTGTTCAGTCCTGCAACCTATACTTTGTAGAACCCTATTAGCGAGCAAATGATATCTAAGAGAACATTTGGCTTGTAGCACATCCTTTGTGCTCAGTATCTTGTTCCCACTCTGTCTGTCCAATGGTGTGCTTGATTGCCAGTGTCAGTGCTTTGAATGTGGAATCAGATCTAGGGGTAGTTGCAAGCAGTTAACATAGCTTGTAGACAGTAACACACCGATGATGGTCATTTCCACCACAGAGGACATTGACATGAAGAGTTGCCATTGCAAAGGAATGGAAAATATGAGGGATCATCTACTACTGTTGAGACTCAAGAAGTGAAGCAATCACAAAAGTCTTGCAAGTGGAAGGCTAGTAAAATAATGGAATAGTTCTTTGTAGAGGTACTTTGGTGATGAGAGTACCAGAAGAACTTTGTTAGAGTTCTCTGGTATTGTATTCATGGTATATATACATACAGAGAGACTAGCTTAGTAATAATTATGTAAGAGTCCTTATCATCATACCATTCCTATGATTAATCCCATTGGTGGATAAGGAATGATGGATGACTGAGCATAGGGGTTGTGCCTTGATGCTGATGTGTCAGGACACCATGAGGTGGCATACAGCCTTGAGGCTATACTGATATATTAAAGAAGCATAACCTGGATCATATCCTATCATTGGTTTAGCTAGTGTTGGTGTGGCAGCCAATGGGAATGCTTTCTGAGCATAGGTTTGGCAGATTGGTCATGCGCAGGGGGTCACGAGCTGGAGGTGAGCCAAGAAGCTCAGAAGGGGTAGCCTGCCAGAACCCAGTGGACCCTCCCAAGGGGTAGATTACCAAAAGTGAGTTGCACATGTAGATACTAATGTGATGATGGCGATGTAGTTGAAGTGCATGAGGTTTTGGTGTGTGTAGTTAATCCATGACTGAGATGAAAGCACAAGGACGGCAGGATTATTTTGTACCTACTAAAACATGCAGCAGGAATAAATCATTCACGTATACATTTAGTAATGAGTAGTAAATGAAACTTAGTAGATCACTACTCTAGTATGTGATCCATGGCAGATTTGCCGTGTTGCCTATGCCACCTTCTGTTTCTTTAACTGATGCCAGATCTCCCTCTCACCTCACTCCTGTGCGACTTCTTGCATAACATGTAAGATTTCGTTAGAGTTCTGCATGGGTTGACCTGCGGGTGCCATGATGTCAACCTGTACCTGACCTGTGCAAACCCGTACCCGCTCAACCCGTGGGTTCAACAACCCATGGGTGCCCCTGACGGGTGCATGGGTGCCTACTCGCCATGGATCAACCCATGGGTCTATTAATTAATATGAGTTCTGTAGCTAGTCCTGTCACCCGCAATACATATCTACCTTCTAAGTTCTGACAATCCTTCAAACCATGCTTTGCTGATAATCTCGAAGCCATCTCAGGCTGCCGAGTTGTCAATTGCATCCCATCCTTCTGGGAGCACGACATCCTTTTTGCCAACAGCATCTGTTACAAACGCGTCTTTTGCCCCTATCTTCTTCCAAACTAATGCTCCAACAAACGCTCAAGTCTTCAACCCTCAAAGGTTTTAGACCAAACGCTTACGTAATTATGCCTCATGTCAAGGCTGTTCTCGGAACTCATTCCTATTGGCTGCCACAACGCACAGCTAATGACAGCATCTATTTAATATATCACAGATCCGATTGTGGTTAGAAGCAGTACACGTTTCCATCAAGGAACGTTCTCCTGCCACATCAATTATGACATGCCTCATGGTTACCTGACGCATCAGCATCAAGGTACCAACCCCTATGATCAGTCATCATCATTCC
>JBBPMD010000879.1:0-11995 GCA_038090095.1 Zangia roseola | reverse complement strand
TGGACATCAATGCATTCATTCACAGACACAGAATGACTTCCTTCGAGATTGGGTACCTTTCCAACACCAGTATCTGGAAATGTTACTGGACATGGAGGCTCTGCCGACCAAGCAAGATTGCTCTGTCACACATTGTATCAAGGAGGGCATCTATCGATGTACCGATTGTTTCCGGCAACCTTTCATCTTGTTGCCAAGAGCAACATGCTAATCATCTGCTGCATCGAGTTCAGCAGTGGGTCGGTTGGCATTTTGATGATTCATCTCTCCGACTGGTCTGTCCTTCCTTCATTGCCAACAATTCCAATAACCTCAGTTTTACTATGATAGGCTGGGATGGAGATTCATGTCGGCCATGACGGTTCTCCATGTCCATGTGCCAACGCCGATATCAGGATATCCATATCAGATGATGATGAAGATGCATGGGAAGATGCAGACATGGCGGATGTTCTGGCACACTTAAAGTGCCCTAAAAACAGCAAATATATCACTGTTGTCGACACCACCGGTGTGCACTTCTGGAGCATTTCATATTGTCAATGCACTGATGCTCCGGAAAAACATGTACAACTCTTCCACACTCAATTGTTTGCACCGAGCATCAAACAGCCGAAGACGGTGTTCACATTCCGTGTGTTGGATGATTTTTTGAGAGATAATGCAGAGTGTGGGACATCAGCCATGAATTACTTCAGTAAGCTGCGCTGAATTACATCAAATGCTTTCCTGCATATGGTTCCAGTAAGCCACTAGTGAATGACTGGGAGCGGTGACTCATTGGGCATGATTTCAGGATCGCTACCGGGAGCTGATGAGGGTGGCTAGACAATGGCGGTTGCTCAAAAGCCTCAAGTGGAATGGATTTGGGGTGACTGGTATAGTGCCGGCCAAAGGCAATCTCGCACTGTTCTGCCCAGCGTGTCCCCAGCCAGGGATCAACATACCAATCACCGCCGATGTTGACTTCAGTGATTGGCGATACACTCACACGATAGTAATGGACGGTAATTTCAAGGCAGAGCATATGCACACAAAAGCCCCAGAAGATGATGTTTGGTTAATGGACGGCCAAGCATTTATGGTGAAGCGACCCACATATCATGATTTTTTGGTGCAAACTAGTTACCCAGCTGAGGTGCGGTGAACCATGTGGTAAATACAAGCCGATCGCTAATAGTTAACTTGGCAGCGGTTGGACTGCAACAACCATAGAGAGGTCAATGGCGCAAATGCCAAGCAGCATAGACTGGAGGTGACCGGCATCGGGGGATGTGCATGTGCGCGACACGGTTGCTTTTACCCTCATGCAATGGTTGATTTCCAGAAGGGTGAGAGGTGAGGCTGTGCCCCTACATTGTCAGAAAATCAGCTGATCGGTGCCAGGCAAGTGAACATGGACTATGCTCTAGCACATAGCCTACAACACAATATGGATCACATTCAGCACGCAGTGTTATTCTACAATATAAACTGTCAATACACCAAGAAACTTCAAAAGCGATTGAATGGAAACAAGTTCATTTCCCTACCATCAGAGATCGAGTTGATACCTGTGATCGGCGCTTGGCATATTCACGGCCATTGGCAGGAATGCCTGGCACGCTATGGTGCCAATTTCATTCAAGGAGTCGGTCAAGTGGATGGAGAAATTATGGAAACCCTCTGGTCATCGCTCAACATCATCTCGCCTTTGGCCCGTGGCATGTCTGCCACACATCGGCAAGAGATTCTTGATTATCAAATGAATGATTCAAATTTCCTGAAAATGATCCGAATGAGTGAGTTTCCAAATAACAGCCTCAGCGCAATGACTGAACAGCTGCAGAGGCCGTTCTTTGAAGCGGAAATTTATGATTGCCAAATGTGTATATCGCGAGGCGACGGACGCATTTCAGCGACTTGATACAGCAGTACCGGAGGATGAAAAAAGCAAATGGGAGGAATCAGAGAAGTTGGCAATGAAGGATCGCAAGGAAGATGTTACAGCAATGGATATATTCGAGATTCAGATGGAGAGGGGTGAGTGGAATGACCATATCGCCGGCTGACACTGACCGGCAATAGCACCGACGGTTAAAGTAATGGAACTTGACCTTTTAGCTTCTTGGGCTGGAAAGCAACATGGCTCACATGGCACAATCAGTTGGATTATGCATGGCCTCCAAATTGAAGAATCTCAAATCTGAAACAGACACTCAAAAGTGTAGAGTGAATGTAAAGTGAAAGTGTTGAACTTGAAGTGCTCAAGTGGCAAGTGAATGAGGTGTAAAGACCAAGTAAACTTTGTTAGAGTCTACTGGTGTCGATTTGCATGGTTTATATAATGTACAAGTACATGTGTGGCTATGTAATAATTATATAAGCGTCGTACCATTCCTACTATTAATCTCATTGGGCGATAAAGAATGATGGATGACTGATCATAAGGTTTGGTACCTTGATGCTGATGCGTCAAGTAACCATGAGGTATAGCATACATAACTAATGTGGCAGAGGAGTGTTCCTTGGTGGGAACGTGTACTGCTTCTAACCACAATCGGATCTGTGATATATTAAATAGATGCTGTCGTAGGCTGTGTAATGTGGCATCCAATAGGAATGAGTTCCGAGAACAGCCTTAGCATGAGGCATAGTTATGTAAGCACCTGTTCTAGAACCACATGAAGGTTGGTTCATTGAAGACTTGTGCGTTCATCCTTGTATTGTGTTCATAGGGGTTAAAGAAGATAGGGGAAAGAGACACGTTTGTAACACTACCCCCCTTCTGTGGTAGGCTCCTGAATCACCAGCGTCTAGTCGATTCATCGGGATATCTTCTTCTCTTGTTTTGCATAGATTTTCTTGTAAAGTAAATAATGAATTAAAGTCTTGGAATGTCATATTTCAAAGAGGACGTGGGTGGTGTGGGAATTTTCGGTGGTATTTGTTGATTGCCAGAGGTGCGTTGGCCAAGTTCGACTTCTTTTCCCATGTACGGTCTTCTTCTGCATAGCCCTTCCAATGAACGAGGTATTCGAAGGATCTTCCCTTCATCCAAGAGTTGATTATGTAATCAACTTCATATTCCTCTTCACGGTCTTCCATAACAAGAATTGGTCTGGGTCTTACGGCATCCTGCCCTGGTAACCTTTCTTTATATGGTTTGACTTGTGTGATGTTCACGATGGGGTGTACATATTTTCATAGTTTTCGGCAATCGTAGTTCAACTGCGTTAGGGCCTTTCATATCGGTTATTTCATATGGTCTGATCCATTTTTCAGTCATCTTCTTGGAAGCGCGGGGCAACCTCAGATTGTCAGTGGCGAGCCAGACCTTGTCTCCTATTACATAATTCGGAGCATTGGAACAATGCTTGTCCACTTGAGTTTTCATATGGGTTTGTGCTTTTTCGAGGTTGGCACGTGTTTCTTTTAGCATATTTTCCATATTTGCGGCCCATTCTTCAGCCGATGGGGCTTTCATAGAGTGCTGTTCTATTCCCATCCTTGGGACGTATGTAAGAGCATGTGACTTCAAAAGGGGTTTTCTTTGATGACGTATTCTTCTTGGCGTTATATGAGAACTGAGCTATGGGAAGCCAGTCGGACCATGTGTCCTGATTCTCGTTACAGTACAGCCTCAGATATTGTCCTATTTCCCTATTGATGTGTTCTGTTTGTCCATCCATTTGGGGATGATGTGCGGTTGACATAGATGTTTTTATTTTTAGTGCATTACATAAGTCTGTCATAAGAGTGGATGCGAATTGTGGTCCGCGATCCGAGACAATGGATGTGGGTAAGCCATGATGTTTCCATATGTATTGCATATAGAGTTTCGCTAAGTCAAGCGAAGAGCATGTCTTGTGGCATGGTGCAAATTCGACTTCTTGTGAGAAGCGATCAACGACTGTTACGATCCACATCGTACCATGATCCTACAGATCTCCCGATTTCATTTATCTAGATCGGATCTTCCATTTCTCTTGATCCTGATCTATCTTCCATTCCATCAACATGAGGCTCACTTCCATTCTAGCCACATCCTCATGTTCTCCTCATGTTCGCCTCATGGAACACACATGTAGCCGATACCTCGGACTCTTACATACTATTGTATGACAGTGCACTTCCATACTTAGCATAGCACTGCCATCCTGTAACAGTATATAGGTTAGCACTGAGCGACCTTAAGTCCTCAGTTCTTTTATTAACTCATTCTCTCTTGCCCAAGTAAATCATTACTTGTGAAGTCAAAGTCAAGTCCCGTTCTGCAAACATCACTTGAGCGACAGCTAGTGGTGGCCCATGTGCCAGTAAACCCACAAACATACCGAAGAGTACTATATCCGTCCCCTACTCCGGATAATAGTTTAGGTCTGTTTCAACGACTGTAAGAATCGCATCGAATCCGTTTGACATAGGTAGATCTGTAATAAAGTTGGTGGAGATGTGCTCCCAAGGTTTCTCAGGGACCTCTAAGGGTATGAGTTTCCCGGCAGGGGCCTTATTGCCTGTCTTGCTTCTAGTGCAAGTCTCACACCGTGAGACATAGTTCTTGATTTGTTCTTTCATAGAAGGCCATGTGTAAGAACGTGTGACCAGTTCATAAGTTTTCTCGTAACCAGGATGTCCTGATACCGGTGAGTCATGGTGAAGTTTCATAATTTCCATCCTAAGAGCGTTGGGTATGAATATTTTTCTGTGGCGTTCTAAGACCCTTCATTCTAGGATTTTGTAGTTCTGTTTTTCTTGTAACGTTTTGACGAATCCGGACAGAAGTCAGATCGTTGCTTCTCGAATCTTGGAGAGGATGTCATCTCCTTCGTCGGAGATTAAGACCATGGTGTTCCTAACACGTGCTGGATCAATGACGAGAACTCCTTTATTGTCTTCTTTGATTCCTTCAGCATGATCGTCCCTTCGGCTCAAGGCATCTGCCTTTCCCATCGTAATTCCGGCTTGTGGTGCCATGTGAAATTGAATCTGGGTAAGTACTGTGCCCATCTTGCCTGTCGTCGGTTGAGGTCTTGATGTGTCATAAACCACTGTAGATTTTGGTGGTCATTCCATATTTTGAATTCATATTTTGCGCCTTCTAGATAGTGATGCCATAATTCTAAAGATCAGATGGCCGATAACATTTCTTTGTCTGCTACCGGGTAGTTCCATTCTTCAGGGGTCATAGAGTGTGAGTTATAGGCAACAGGGTGCCAAACTCGTTCTTTTTCGATAGATAATATGGCGCCCATCGCGTAGTCTGATGCATTGCTTTCTAAGCGGAATTTGCAGTTGTTATCGGGGTAAGTGAGGATAGGGGCGGTGGTGAATGCATGTTTTAGCTTATCAAAAGCTTCTTGGCATGACATTGTCCATTCGAACCATTGATCCTTTTTGGTTAGATTGTGGAGTGGACGTGTTTGATGGTTTTCAGGGTTGGCCAGTCTAATACAGCCTTTACTTTCTCCATATCCATTGCAATTCCTTCTGTTCCCATGATCATTCCGAGGAAGTCCACTTCCTTGACTTTGAAGTAGCACTTTTCTGGTTTGACGAAGAGATCATTCTCTTTTAATCTCCGTAGAACTTCAAGAACTATCTTGTCGTGTTCTTCGGCATTATCTGTTGATGTAAATATCAGGAGGTCATCGATGTAGACGACAACAACACCTTCCATGTCGTTAAATAGATCGTTCATCATAGTTTGGAACGTGGCAGGGGAGTTGCATAATCCGAAGTACATGACCAGGGGTTCGTAAGCACCCTTAAAGCAGATGAAGGCAGCTTTCCATTCGTCGCCTTCTTTGATGCAAACATTGTTATATCCCCATCTGAGATGCATCTTCGTAAATAGTTTTGCATGTTTTAATTTATCAACAAGTTTGGAGATGAGCGGCAACAGGTAATTGTTTTTGACCGTGTGCTCGTTCAGGTATCTGTAATCCTGAACCATGCGCTTCTTGCCATCCTTCTTTGGGACAAAGAACATGGGAGAAGTTTGTTCCAATTTCGAGAGGTGTATGTAGCCTTTCGCTAGCTGATCCTCGATGAATGCCGCAACCTCTTCTTGTTCGGTTGGGTTAAGCGGAATTAATCTTCCTTTTCTTGGCTTTGAGATCTATAGCGTGATCCCATGGCTTCCTAAGTGGCATGCACTCTGACTCCTTTTTGCTGAATACGGATAGATATTCATGATATTCCGCGGGGACTAGTTCTTCCGTGGTTTTCTCTACTTTTGTTTCGAAAATAGATGTTTCTATAGGTCGGAGTTTCATCTCCGTGGCATAATTTCTTTCTTCTTCTTTCTTTCTTCTTCTTCCTCCTCTTCTATCGATGGGAATTCATGTAAAGCTCTGCACGTGTCCGGGCACGACTTGAGGGTAACTTTCTTTTTGGTCCAGTCAATTTGGGGATTGTGCATTTTCAACCATGTGTAGCCAATAGTCATCTCGTTTTGGCCTAAATTGGTTACCTCAGCGATCACCTTTTCCCTATGACCCTGGTATTCCATAATAAGTTCCACATCGTGCGTGATGGACCCTGATGTGTTCTGTGTTCCATCAACGTTGAAGACCCTGACTGGGTGAGAAAGGGGTCGGAGTTTTAGTTTATGCTTCTTGATGAAGTCAGTGTGAATGAATATCGTATTCGCTCTGCTGTCTAGAAGTGCCTTTGCGTGTAGCATTATTCCTCCTTTTGGCCTGATGTGAACATCCATGATGAGTTCATCTTCAATAAAGGCCGATCAGATTCTTTTGTTGAGATCTGGAGTCTCGATTTCATTATTTTTTTGGTTTTTGGTGAGACAATGAAGCCCAGGTACGAAGCCCCTGGCACGCTCTGGGAGACGCTCTCTGGCTGTTTCTTCATAATTAAAGAGTTTATTGAAAGGTAGTTTATCCTCAATTTCGGAGGAGAAAGTTTCCATAATTTCCTCTTCTAGAGGGGAGTGGCGACCATAGATATTTTTCTTTGCCGTTCGGGTATCCAGATTACCCAATTGGCTTTCTATTTTTTTGCTTCTGCTTCGAAGTGTGCAGCCATTTGTTCATACATAAGGCCTCTTAATTTGGTGAAAGGGTCTGCTTGTACTTGTGGTTCGGCTTTTGTCTTTCCTTTGCCTTTTCCAGAGACGGCCTTTCTAACCACCTCTTGGACTTCTTCGGCTGTGAACCAACCGTCTTCTTGTTTGGTCACTTGGACTGAGGTGCTTCCTTTTGAGCATGTTGTCTTGTGGTTCCCGCACCATTTACATTCGTCGCAGACAGGTTTCTTTGGTTTTTTGCAATCTTTGCTGAAATGGCCTTCTTGATCACAATTCCAGCATTTTCTTAGGGTACTGGAGTTACCCCCTTTCTTTGGTGTGGCGTTAACCTTTCTGTCAACGTCCATCGCATTTGGGTCCCTTTTGGACTGGTGTGTGAACAAGAATGCCTCGTGTGTATTCCCGATGTCTTTGATGATTGTGAGGTATTTTTCTACCTCCGTCTGACGCTTCCTTTCATTGTAGACTTGCTTGATTATTTTCTCGGAGACATTCTTCTCCAAGAGGGTTACTCCGTAGGCGTCGCCCACGTTTGCCTTGTAGTACATTGCGGACCATTTAATAATGAAATCCTCAATGCGGGAACTTCCTTGTTTTAGTTTTTCTAATTGGGATTTTGCCCAATCTCCTTGGTTGACAGATTTGAAGTAGGATTCCATTCCCTTCTTCATGTAGGCCCAGTTGACCCTGTCTATGAGCGGTTTTGCCGCATCATTGTCTTCGTATTCAGGTCTCCCTTTAGCTATCATCATTTGGGCAAAGGGGCCCGCCTTTGGTCCTTCTAGTCAGGACAGTACCACTAGTACGGCATCATACGATTTTGGTGTGATGAGGTGTCTGTTCGCCTCAATCCATCCTTCCATTTTTGTCCACCACTCATCATATTTCGCCATAGACCTGTCGTACATTCCGGGGTCTGCGAAAATCTCGGCTTTTCCTTTAGCCGGTGATGGTGTTCCTCGGTTTTGGTGGAGGTCTTCCACCATTTGCATAAGGGAGGCTATGCAGCGTGCTGCTGCTGCTAGCCGGTCGGATAATTGTTCCATAGGGTCTGCCGCGTACTGGAGATTGGATTGGAACAACGTGAGAGACATGGTTTAATACCACAAATTTTCGTAAGTGGTGATTGAGTGTTTTATGTTAGAAGTGATAGATTTGGCTTCTGATTCTTCTTCTGGGGTTATGTTTCCTTCGAAACCTTCGTTTGCTTCTTCCCACAGGTGATCCCAAGCGTCGATTCCTTCTTGGTTCCACTCCTGTTCCCACTCTGCTAGGTCTTGTGCGTATGTTTCGCCTTCTTCTATGAACACTGGTTCTGGTTCTGGTTCTTCGTCAAAGTATTCGTCTGGTACGAAGAACGAAGGTGGGGGAATAGGGATGGGTTTGATTTCTTTGAGTTTCCTGGTTATGTCCCAAACAAGTAGAGCAATGATGGGAAAGGTAATGTATTGGAGCATATACTATATGTAAGAAGGTTTCCTCAGCGCGTTCCTTGGCCTGAGCGTCTTTCCCTGATAGTGCCTTTGTTCCTTGTTTTCGAATCTGAAGATCTCCCTAGCGTAGAATGGCTTTCTCCATTTGTTGCATTGAACTGCAATGGGTAGAGGTGATAGGCAGAAGTAGGATGGGGGGTAAAAGAGGTTAGGGTCGTTAGGGGATTCACCTCTGTTTAGTGGTCTGACAAAGGGTCTCTCTGGGGTCTCAGACCTCCTGGGAGTATTGAATCAGGATGGGAGCGGGGTGAGGTCGGAAAGTGGGGAATCTGGGTAGGGGAGCGTGGATGGTGAACCTGGGTACCAGAGTAGTTCGGGTTCCTGAGGTTCCTGCTTTATCACCGGTGATGGTGACCTTAGTGCAGGTAGGACGAGGATCTGTCTTAAGATCTCTTCGTCGGTACTCCAACTGAATGTTGCCCTTCATACACCAGCAGCTTCTGTGTAGTGCGCTAGAGTGGTGTGCTCTAAGCGTATGCCGTCGTCGTAATGGTCGTCTCTTAAGTCCTCTCGCAACCTCTGTACCTCTTCTAGCGCTACCTCTAGCAAAGGGTCCCTTTGCCACTCAGTGCTTCTGCCAACCCGGGTGTCGACTCTGAGGTGGTGGTGAGAAATCTGCAGGGTGTTCGACACTAAGTACTACTCTGTCAGTATCAGAGGACTTGGGTCGCAACAAGCAATGTGGTACTACGATCATAACTAGGATCAAAGTCTTACTTTCTAGGGTTGTGGCTGGAACGGTAGAAAGATGTAACAAAGTTTAAGTGAAACAGACACTCAAAAGCGTAGAGCGAATGTAAAGTGGAAGTGTTGAACTCGAAGTGCTCAAGTGGCAAGTGAATGAGGTGTAAAGACCAAGTAAACTTTGTTAAAGTCTACTGGTGTCGATTTGCATGGTTTATATACAAGTACATGTGTGGCTATGTAATAATTATACATATAAGTGTCATACCATTCCTACTATTAATCCCATTGGGCGATAAAGAATGATGGATGACTGATCATAAGGTTTGGTACCTTGATGCTGATGCGTCAAGTAACCATGAGGTGTAGCATAACTAATGTGGCAGAGGAGTGTTCCTTGGTGGGAACGTGTACTGCTTCTAACCATGATTGGATCTGTGATATATTAAATAGATGCTGTCATAGGGTGTGTAATGTGGCATCCAATAGGAACGAGTTCTGAGAACAGCCTTAGCATGAGGCATAGTTACGTAAGCACCTGTTCTAGAACCACATGAAGGTTGGTTTGTTAAAGACTTGTGCGTTCATCCTTGTATTGTGTTCATAGGGGTTAAAGAAGATAGGGGAAAGAGACGCATTTGTAACAAAATCATGCTCAAAATGCAAATGAAAGAGCTCGGACTCAAACCCACTGAGATCCAATTACTGGCCGTCACCTGAAGACAAGAGTGGTTAGAAGCCGACATCTCAAAGTTTAGCGCCACAGCTCCACAATGTATTCGGTGCATTCTCAATGATCACGAAGAGCTGCTGCTCGGCTGCAAACCCGACATAACACATGATATTCATGATGAGGATGACGTGTTCAGCCCAGGGTCATGCAATCATGCCCCTGATTCTGATGCGGCGGCAGCGGCAGCAGTCGAGGGAACGGCGATTTGCCTGCCATCCGTCATTGGCCTGGAGCGATGCAAGTCGGCCGATCTGGCCAATCTGGTGGAACAGGAGATTCAGCTGAGAATCGGCCAAGCCAACGATGCTTTACACGAGTTGCGACTGTCTCTCGTAGACAAGGCGATACTCCTCCGCAAGCATGTGCAGCACTCCAAGAGTCAGAATACTAAGGGCCAGGCATGGGACAAAGTCACTGGCATTCAGAGGTTAGTTTACTGGCAAGCTGCCATCTACCGCCGTGCCAGAACCCAGATACAGCAATTAGGTGCCAATGAAGCTACATATAATGAACCATTACCTGCCACTGCTCAATACCGACTTGAAGGTTACCTCAGCTGTGGCGGATCCCAATGCGCATGGGCAGAGGAACTCTACACTGGCTTGGTTCTGGTCCACAGACATACCGGGAGACACTGAGGTGGAAAACTGGATGTTGGAGTGTACGTCCAATCGATCTGTTTTATACCTTAATACATATGAATGACGGTGATCAGTTTATCGGGTACATTGGCTCCGAGCGAAAGCTCTCAGGGATCATTGTTCTGAAGAATTGCAACTTCTGCACTGCGAATGTCAATGGACAGAATCATTCTTCCGTCATATTGCAGCCGGTCGGCGGAATCAGGCCAGCATCATGGCGGCACAGGGACGAGTAGGGCCAGCTGCATACTGGGCACGGCAAACAACATTATACTCAAGACTTGCCGATGTAGCCGAGGAATGCTTCAATTATATTCACTTAGAGATGGTTTAGATGGTTGTAGCTTTGTAGCGAAGAGTATACCAATGCGATGACAATTGTTGACAAATGTGGAAAGCCCACTCTGTGATTACGTCATTCAAAATGGACAATATAAGACCGCAGTGCCATGCTCTGATTGGCAGTCTTTGTCGCTCTCTTCCTTCCCTACATTTTTCAATGGCATCACCTTCCCATCTGATACCTTCCACAACTGTCTTCGCTGGCACATATGCCGATATTTGGCTCATACTGCGCGGTATTGCTGCTACCATATTAAAACTGCTGTCAACATTCTCAAAAAGGGAGCACCAAATGCCCACTCCTGGAACAACTTCGCCAAAGAACTGGTAGGTCCTTCAAGGTATTCACTTTGATTATCCTAATTCAAGTTGGTCAGAAATTACTCAACCGGGTGTATACATTTGGCATGCTCCATGGGCTGTTCATGCACCTCCCTCAGGCTGCTAGGGCCGTTCTGGTGGTCACCACTGATCCGGCGCATTTCGCTGCTGAGTATGAGCACATGATCACCCAACTCCATATCGGCGACGATGACACTGATGCGTCTTTTGACGCCAGGTGGTTGGATATGACCTGGTGGGCAGCTGACTCGAGACTGCTCCCCATGGACTACACGACCATATCGTTTGAGGAGCTATGGAGGAAGGCAAAGCTCACTCGCCGGGTATGTTGTATCATTGGCCGTCCACGAATAACGCTGAGATAGAACAGGCCGATGACCCAATTAGCACATCAGCAAACCAACTTTTGCCCTACAGATCTTACAGTCATCATGGTCTGTGACAAACTGTCACAATGTTCCTCTAGAGTCTTACAGAGGTGACAGAGGTGACAGAGTACTCTAGCCTGATAGTATGACAGTGTGACAGTATTGACAGGGGTTGACAGACTTGACAGGGTTGACAGAGTTTGACAGAGTTGACAGGATTTGACAGAGTTTGACAGGGTTGACAGGATTTGACAGGGTTGACAGGATGCTCTAGTCTAACAGACTTGAGAGAGCATTCTAGTGTAGTAAAAGTATATCCAAAGTATCAAAAAGCACTCAAAAGTGTAGTCAAAGTACACCAAAGT
>JBBPMD010000878.1:0-12001 GCA_038090095.1 Zangia roseola | reverse complement strand
TACAGTACATGCATTCGACGACAGGTCGACATACAGATACAGATGAGTCCACATACGCTGAAAGCAAGTTCAGCACTTTCTCCAGCAACATTGATCAGGAGGCAATCGTAACTTCAATCAAGGTATACACCGTCACGTAGTAGTGTGATGCGATACGGCCGAGTTCTGTGCTTTGGAATCAGCCTGAGGCACGCTCGTACTTGGTGAGGTGACACTTCTCAAGGAGAGCTGCCGCAGAGTCGACAACATCAGTATGCTTTTGGATTAGGCTGCCACGGCTCTCTTGATAATAAACGCCAATGCCATACAAGCCTGGGGACTGGAGCATGCCCATATATCTAGTGACATAGGTCAGAAGCAAAGAGTCGACGAGCAAAACGAAACTACTCACAGATACGTGTACCCCAACCATTGCACTGCTTTGTCTCGATTCTTGGCTGTCCCGAGCACGATTTCCGCATTTAAGTTGTCCACCAATTTGGAGACGAACTGCGATTCGATGGGTAGTTGCTGGTTCATGAGAGAGAGGTAGTACTAGAGTTCCGAGTGATTGATGACGATGATACCTTCACCGAAGGTGTCGTACTGCGGTCGTCCAGCGCGTCCGAGCATCTGGAGAATGTCTTGGGAAGACAATTCAACCCATCGTCCTTTTTCAGGGTTGTATATCTGCGTGCCCTTGATGATGACGGTGTGCGCGGGTAGGTTGACACCCCATGTGAGAGTTGCAGTGCAAACCAACGCCTGTACGGCGCCATTTGCAAAGAGGTCTTCCACGAGAGTCCTATCCTCCCTCAACATACTGCATCAGCAAATTCCAAGTGTTGTGGACAGTGTTGTGCAGGCAGTCACAGTTGTCACAGCATTACTGCATGGTCCCCCCCTGTGCAGCAGTGTCACAGATGCCACACACTGTACAGCCAATTAGTAATCTGTACCAGCTCTGTACACCAGGGGCTGCTTCTGTGTAGCACTGTGCAGCTATAGTGTGACTGTGCATGGCTGTCACAGGTGTGGACACCTGCAGGCTCTGTATGAATGTGTTGGATGTGTTATCTATGTGCCTCGGATCAAGCCTGTAGTATCTGTTACATCAGTGTCATGTCTGTCCATTTCTGCAGTGTCTGTGGGCCCGTGGCATGTCCAACTAGCATTTTGTCCCACAGTTGAGCGCACGTGACGGAAAAAAAACCATGTATTATGACAGAAGCATCTAAGTATCCTCAATTACTCATTTTCCATGTCACCAAAGTCATCAAAGTCCGAGATATTGCCACCAAACTCATCACCATCACTCCCATCATCCACTTGTGTCACGAAACCAACCCTAGATTTAATAGAATAAAATGTAGCCACACGCACAGTAACAGAATGTAGTGACTTACAATCCACTTTGGGCCCATTCCACTAAGGTATCTTCTAACTTTGGGCCATAGTATGCATGCTTGGATACCTTTTCAATGTTCCCCAACAATTTCTTGTAAGTTCCTTCGACCGTGCCAGAGTTCAATGGCTGGCGGTTATTACAGCCGTTTTCCCTCCAGACCGTGAGCAATGTGTGAACCTAGAGTATAACAGGAGTCAGACGAAAGATATTAAAAATGGCAAAGGATATACATAGGCCGCCACCAGCGTGACAGCAGTTTTCAGAATAGACTTCTGAAAGAGCGGGAAGTTACGAAGACTCTTCGAAGAGTTACGATAAAAGACCGTGTGACATATGGATTTGAGTGCAGGATTTGCGAAGGGGGATGAATGTCCTGCTTCATCAGGCGCACCCTTCAAGTACTGGGATTCTTGTATCAAAGCAGCAGCCCTGCATTTGATGAACTCCAACCTCCCGGACTGACTTGTCATATTTTCGGGGGCAACGAGGTTGTACGCAACGGGGATAATATCTTGCGCACTTTTCTTGATTTCGCTTCGAAATGTCTGGGTATCATAGAAAAGCTACGCAGCATAAGTGCATAATGTACAAATGAGATACCGACTCACTAAGCGTGCCATGCCATGTTTGTGCTCGTCCCAATACCCTAGAATAGACCGTTGGGCCCAGCGAGGGTGGAAGATATAATACTGCACTCACCGGCCTCCAATTGTTTACCACCCCTCTCATAGTCTGCAACGATCTCGAATAAAATTTCCGAACAATGCCCAGTTATTGCTGCTGGCACACGGAGGAAAGGATAACCTTTAAATAAAGAAAGGCAGACTTCAGCTTTTGCTGTCTCCAACAGCTCAGTCCAAAGAGGAGGATAGAATGAAATCGTATATGCTTGAGCTGGAGTGCTCCCTTTTGGATTCTTGGAGTACCTGCCATGGCGTTGGGCTTGCTCTGGTCCCGCAGCAGCTGCAGTATTCGCAGCCATTCTCTGAGCACCATTAACAGACCTGGAAGCACCTTGGCGAGCCTCTGGAACAGCAGGGACGCCCATGGGGACATCACAAGCATCCTCGCGATGTCTGGAAATGGAACAGGCATCCTCACGATGCCTAGGAACAGTGGGAGCATTTTCACGGGACTGAAGAACATTGCGAGGACCCCCATTACACCTAGAAGCAGCAGTGGTGTTGTGAAGTCGTGGAATAGCAGGAGCGCCCTCGTGGACCCTGAGAACGGTGGTGGCACCCTCACGAGTCGATTGAACAACACGATCCCCCTCGCATGACCTAGGAGCAACTGCAGTGTTGCTACGAGGCTGTGGAACAGGGCCCGAGACCTCACGAGGTCTGAGAGCAACAGCGGAAGCATCGCGGCCCCTTTGAACAGTAGTCTGGATAGTCTCGCCGTCACTACGCTTGTCGCTGAGGCGCATCCTCTTCGAACCACAATCGTCCTCACAGTCCCCTCTCCGAACACGAGCAAGAAAAGTGGGAGAAGGGGATTTATGTTGAGGATTGGTCAAGTGATGACAATCAACTAGATCATAGTCAATGTCAGGCTGAAAAAATGAAATGAAATGAACAGACTGCATGGGAATGAAGTAGTGGTACATACAAGCTCATTTCCTCGGCGTACTGCAACGTGTTTTGAGCATTCGCCACGGAGTTCCACATTATCAGATGCGCCATTCGCCATGACCGGCACCTTAGCATTAGAGTGGGAGTGATGAGAAGGCGGAGGGTATTGGGAACGGTGACGATTGAATCGTAGGCGATCTCCTTCATCCTCGTTGTCGTGGCCTTGGCGGTCTTCATCATCATAGATGTCTTGTCGATCTTCATCCTCGCCATTGTCCTGGTTCTTGCCACTATTCTTGCCTCGGTGGCCCCCATGGCTGCTGGTGTCATCCTCGTCCCGGTTGCTGTCATCCTCATCTTGAGGGTCGCTGTCCTTGTCATCATGGCCATCTCCCTGACCTTCACCTTCCATGTCATAGTCGGGTTGGGGAGTACGCGCCCGATCAACCTCCTGATCTGGAACCCGGCCCAGGTCCACACCGTCCGTATACAGCATCTCTGAAGATAAATAAGTAGCAAACACAGTGAATGAAAAAAGAGCCTTACCGTAGTCATCCACATGTGTGTCTGGCACCTTGTCCTGGTCGCCCTGTGAATAGATAACAGACAATGGGCTGTTGAACAGGTCGTCTGAACCTGAGTGTCCGGTGGAGCCCTGGGGAATATTATAGTCCTGTGCCGTTTGTGTCCCAACAAAGGTAGCTTGAGGTTGAAGGCCAAACTGGCCGTGAGGAGTTGTTCTATCGGGCAGTGACTGCTGAATCGCGTGCGTTGGATCAACCTGCATCACGTTCGCATCCATTTCCTAAATTTATGGTTAATATATGATATAAGTCGCTAATCCATCGTGAGCCTACCCCCTGCTTTCCGTCCTTCTTCCTTCGAGTTTGACAGCGCGGGGTTGGAGCCATCAAATTCACCGGTTCATTTGTCAGTGCGCCCTCTCTCACAGCCTGTCTGGAGCTGCGCCTTGGCATCTCAATGGCATGTGCCACTCTCTGCAGCTGAGCGAGATGACCGCCTTTTCCAGCCGTTGAATGGGTTGGACGTTGGGACGTATCGGGATCAGGTGGGTCTGAGGGGTTTGTGTTCGCTCTGGTGGTACGGTGACCCTTTGCCATGATGGGGACGCCAGTGAGGATGAATGAAAATTGATGGAGGAGAACAACCAAGCACCCTGAGAAATTTGGGGCTAGACCATTGATTCAGTTGCGTGCCGATATCGTGTCATGGTGCTGAGGGCCGACTTGGCAAACTTGGTGACAGCAATGTAATTATCATTGTCTTACCAATCACGGAGCATATCAGTAACATAAAAACAAAGCTATAGATGTGGCAAAGTTTCAAAACAGATGGGCCGCATTAGGTGGAGCATCAAGCCTTTGTGGCCAAGGCCTGCCAGCTACGCCAAGAGTGATGTATTACAATGACACTTGCTGTTTGACAACGGACGGCTCGGAGATCATGGTTTGCGTGTGCATCCTCAAGCGTAGTAACCACTGTCGACGTAGTATGCAGATTGGGGACCAATATATTCGAATACGAAGGTCAAGACTTGGAGAAAACCGGTCTGTACGTTTAGCTCCGCTGTATGGTATTCATTAAGCCGGGTATACACGTAAAAGCTAGAGTGGCATAAGCTTGTAGAGTCAACAGATGAGCTGAATTACTCACCTCTGCAAGTCTCAGTCACACTAACGATCGCAATGTACTAGCCAAAGGAGTTTACAGCCGCTCATTGAGTGCCCTTCTTGTGAGCTGCTCAAACGATTCGATACCGTAGGGCGCTGCGGCTGAGGTCAAGGCAGTGAGGCCAAGCGCTGTCGTGGTCCTGACTTCCAGTTGTTCGTCCGTAAGTTGAGCTGAACAGCCCATGATATTTCGCAGGTGTGGCGGCACGGCACAATCATGATGGCAATCTGTTGGATGATTCAAATGCCAGTGTGACGCACTTGCCATGGCCTTTTGCTACGACAAACAGCCTTGAGGAAGGGAAGCAACGAAGGGGTACTGAGGGCGGGAGCAACGATGGAGAACGCATGCGCAGTCGTGTTGTGAACGCACTTGTTGGCATGGTCGATACCAGGTCACATGGTGGAGATCATGTGGGGAAGCCCTGCGGCTTTGGAGAGATGTAAAATAATTTTGCGACCGTCGCTGCGAGCACAGTAATCTTCATCGATGAGTGGTCGCCCAATAATGACCAGGATCTTGTGTGCATATGGGGACAAGATTATTGAGCTTGTACAAGATGCAGTCGATGACCTTGACCAACAGATGGTGCTCCTGATCCACCAGTGTGCATTCTGTGAGTAGTGGGGGGAGTCATATCAAAAAGTGGACCAGCGCCGAATTCGCAGATTTCGTCTAGAAGCCGCATGATCTCGACAATTGTGATAATCCGGTTGCCTCAACGCAATTGAAACAAACAACCAAATGATTAGGCTGAGTGTAAAGTGGAGTGTGAGAGAAGGTTCTCAATCAAGTGGTTTGGATGTAGAAAGCCAAGTAAACTTTGTTAGAGTCTACTGGCGTCGATTGCATAGGTTATATACTACTACAAAAGAGGCTGTGTCATAATTACATAAGCGTCGTACCATTCCTACTATTAATCTCATTGGACGATAGGGAATGATGGATGACTGATCATAGGGGTTTGGTTCCTTGATGTTGATGCGTCAGGTAACCATGAGGCATGTCATAATTGATGTGGCAGGAGAACGTTCCTTGATGGAAACATGTACTGCTTCTAACCACGATCGGATCTGTAATATATTAAATAAATGCTGTTCAGGCTGTGTTATTGTGGCAGCCAATCGGAGTGTGTTCCGAGAACAGCCTTGGCATGAGGCATGATTACATAAGCGTCTGGGCTAAAACCTTTGAGGGTTGAAGGCCGCAGCATTTGTGCTTGGAGTATTGTCATAAGGTTCGAAGAAGATAGGGATGTGAAGTGTGTTTGTAACAGCAATTTGACGTTTTAAAGCTGTCTTGGCTGAATTCTTCCTCTGCGATGTCCGCAAACTCTTGAAGAATCCCCTTGGGTACAGTGAAGAAGTCCACGAGTCCTTGTGAGTCCGAGATGATGGAAGGTACTAAACAGTGACGGTTACAAAAAAAAGCTGTTCGACAACAGTGGAAATAACGTACAGAATAGGCTAAGCTGAGTCTGATAGCGCCCACCGTGATGTAGACGAATCCCAAGCCACAGAGGTTCATCAAGCGGTTTGATTCCGTGAGGCACCACGGTTTCAGCAAAAGCAGTAAATCGCCGTCAACCTACGGAAGGGTAATCATTGGCACACAGTCTAGTAGAGGAGCAACAATGACATATTCTATATCCAGGAGAACATTGTCTTCGTCCATGAGGTACCGGGTATTCGTATCATGCCTGCGGCGTTGATGAACATTTAGATCATAGACGCATCATCAAGCTCCGACGGCAGCTGCCATTTGATCACTGCTTCACCCAGTGAGTAGTCCTTTGGAAGGCAGTAAGCCACTACACCCAGCATGTCTACCTCGTAGCTCTCAAACCTGCAAGGTCTTGACAGTCCTGTACTCAATGTACTCTGGATGCGTCTAGATAACCTCAATCTTTTGATCAAGGTTTTGCCGACTTGAGGTGGCGCCACACAAGACTCAACTTGACGTCCGCTACAATGTCGTAGTATGGCATTCACTCTTTCTTCTCAAACTTCATTTGTTACTAGCTGTCCTCTCTGCTATGCTCTTCGCACTAACCTTACCATGCCCCCCTTCTTTGAGCTATCCATTGTGTCTTTCGCAGAATCGTCATCCTTAGAAACAAGATTGGCATTTGCCATCACATTCTCCTCGTCCTCATCCAACATGATCATTTACCAAATTGTGGGCTCGGCTTCAGACTACTTCTTGGATGCCCCACGCTCCGTCACACTCAAGAAGGGAGAGGATGGATACATGGGCAAAACACTGATCGGTTCTGTCGACTCCGAGCGTCTCACCAAGTTACATAGAGCTCTTGTCTCTGTCCCTGTCATCTGTGGAGATCCGGCATGGAACTCCCATCATTGGGTCATGGAGGGAATACTAGCGCTCCGCAATGTCGAGGGTCACCACATTGACAAATGTGTAACTCACGAGTGGGTACTAGCTGAACGGCTTGGTGAAAAATAATAGGGTGTGTACGCTTAGCCTATGGACTTCAGGGAAAGACACGCTGTTCTCTTACATTCTAGATACCATACTTAATTTCAGACTTGACAACTCAAACATACCAGTTTACTTCTTTCACATTCCCTGTGGATCCATGATATAAGTTACACAGCTTGTGATACAGCGTAGAAAAAATCTTTATCAAAATATTTGTTCAAAAAGAAAGATTCTGAGGCAAAGATACTATTCGAGTGGGTAAGGCGATTGTCAGCCAAGGCACCAAAACGAGGCGTGATGTGCGCATAAGATCGTAATTGATCCAAAGGAAAAACATTACCGAGATCAGAACCATTGGCACGCTTTGCTCTCCTAAGTACATGTAAGCCTGTAGAAGCCTCAGTCTGACCGTGATGCTGGGGAATGATATCGAATCTCTGTGCATATACGAGAGCGCGATTTGCCCAATCGATATGAGTACCTCTGGGGGAGGCAGGGCACATGAGTAGGTGAATGAGAACGACGGAATGTCCTATACAAAAGTGAGTGGGTCATGGGTCAATCAAGTGTGATAAGATGTACCCTGCATCCCGCTCCTCGGCCATTGACAGGCTTCATCCACTTGTAGTATCCCAGCATCGTACTGGCCATGTTTCCATTCGTGATCAGGTGGTTTGGCATGTATCATAAATGAGGGGGAAGACTCTTTCGGACAGTAATAGGATTTCTGTTGGACACGAACTTTCCACCATACTTGCAGTTCAGTAAAAGGAAGTTTTATATTGGAAGAGGACCGCCTCACACCAAAGGTATGAAAGCAGTTGAGGGGATGTGGCATTCTGAAACAAACAACCAAATGATAAAGGCTGAGTGTAAAGTGGAGTGTGAGAAGAGTGTTCTCAGTCAAGTGGTTTGAGTGTAGAAAGCCAAGTAAACTTTGATGGAGTTTACTGGCGTTGATTCATAGGTATATATACTACTTTACATGTGGCTGTGTATTTATTACATAAGCGTCGTACCATTCCTACTATTAATCCTATTGGATGATAAGGAATGATGGATGACTGATCATAAGGTTTAGTTCCTTGATGCTGATGCATCAGGTAACCATGAGGTGTGTCATAATGTGTGGCAGAGGGGCGTTCCTTGATGGGAACGTGTACTGCTTCTAACCATGATCGGATCTGTGATATATTAAAGTATGCTGTCATTGGCTGTGTTAATGTGGCAGCCAATAGGAACAAGTTCTGAGAACAGCCTTGGCATGAGGCATGATTACGTAAGTGTTTGGTCTAAAACCTTTGAGGGTTGAAGACTTGAGCGTTCGTCTCTGGTTTGTTGTCATAAGGTTCGAAGAAGATAGGGGCTAGAAGTGCGTTCGTAACACATTCCCTCACGATTTACGTAGTCACCCAGTGCTGCACGAAGATATGGGATATTAAATTGGTGGGCAACTTCGTCAATAGGCAAGCGGCGAACATTTGGCTCTATATTCTGGTGGATGGCTGTCAAACCAGTAGCGATGGTGCGGGGCAGAAAGCGATGTGCATCTGTGGGGAAACCAGCTGCCTTTGCAGCGACCTTGAAGAAGTCCGTTGTCTTATGTTTTGCTGACCAGAGATCCTGTAAGACCTTGTCATTCCTAGCACCATTGTGGCTGTCGTTGTTGTCAGTGTCTTCATCTGATCCACTGTCTTCTTCTTTTTCCACTTCAGCAGCTGTTCGAAGTGTCCGAAGGAGTACTGCAGTAGCAAATAGTCGACACTTCTCATCGCGATCGAGGATGCGGCATATCTGGTCATTATAATCCTGATTGTTCGTCATAGATGCTGGGTCCTTCACGACTTCGATATGCGCATGCTCGGTGGTATCTGCCGACCACTGCAACAGGGACCCCACCTGGGAAATGCTTGGAACAACGTGGTGCATCAGCTCTAATTTTGGTATCTTGAAGTGGTCCAGCACAGTATTTTTACCCCGACGAAGGTGATGATCAAGGATTGCCTGTTTGTGCTCGTGAAACTCATCGAGCGCATTCCAGATCCTGTCCCGCACCCGCGTAGTAATAGCTGGGGCTTGAGACAAGTATCTAAACTCCATGAGCGCACAGATTGCCCTGACAACATTCAGGTCGACACCACCAGCGATTACAGCGACAAGATATCGTTGAACATCTCTTTGTGTTCGCCCAGTGACTTGCTTAAGCTTCGTGATCCCGCAATTGAAGTGGCGAAGACCAGTGGTCTTGGGAAGAACGGAGAATCAGAAGTCGATTTCCTGGTCACCAAGGGCGCATCTACACCAGCGGACATCATGATCCCAACACTGCTGGTGCCAGTAGTGGAGTGCTTCAGGTGTCAAAAATTTGTGGGGATCTGCATATAACCAGTTACGCCAGCACAGCAATGCTACCCCACTTAGGCGAAACGTCCCACATGCTTCGAAATGGGCCTCAATATCGCCTGCAAGATGACAGATCAAACTGAGTTGGTGTAGAGTCAACGCTGCAGTACGCGGCTCATGTCTGTGACGATCCCCAAAGTCCTTACTTGTGGCAAGGGTAACTGGGGATGTGTGACCTCGTACACCCGAGAACATGCAGACTTCAGGAGTGTCGCCGATGAACGAGGCGATCGGTGTGAAACAGTAGCGTAGATTTCCTAATGGATCGGGCATCATGCACCCACGCTCTGTCACTTCTTTGAGGGGCGCGAGGATGATGTCCATGCAAGCATGGTAGAGACGGGCTTCGAGAACCAAGCGCATTCGGGGATTCTCATGATGGAACTCGGGGATCGGCATAAGAGCGAGAGGAAGAAAAGCGTGTGACGAAGCTTTGTTCCGCATTTCATACGAATATTGGCGAGACTAATCAATACAGGATGTGCAACCTTGCCTCCACATGTATTGGTGATGTGCGTTTTATCTGATGACAGAATAACGCCGCATGCCGTGGCACCAGGAGGCAATGATTCCTAGAATGAGTAGTCAGTACACGAAACTTTCATAATGCGCGTGTGCCCACCTGCAATTCCCAGCAACCGTCGCTACTCATCCACTCAGTATATACCCTCACATCACGCTCGGCGTTCGTATAGATGCGGTGCGGGATGTAGTCCATATCATCCTTAAATACCAGGTTGTTGAATAGCAATTTAATGCAGTCAATAGCGTCACGGTAGTAGAGATAAACTGGTTCCGTCGTAGCCTGATCAGTAGAAACCAGCCTGTAGGTCCAACGTGGTCCAGATGGCAAAGACTCTACACGCGAATGTAGTTCCCGTGCAGTCCGAAAGGAGAGGGGAAGTGTCTTGGTCTAGGAGCTAGTCAGTGCCACATTATGATACAGAGCACTCACTCCACTTATGAGGGGCAAAGATAAATACTCGTTAACAGCGCGCATACTGAGGCCTGATCTCAAAAGAAAGTCCGCATGCGACCAGTCATTCGAGTTAGCAAACGGATAATGGGAGTTTTCGATGCTGCGGCCTGCATCCTGGTCTTGATCGAACTTTGAGAGGAACATTTCTCCAGTTCCGTATATAGTGCTTGCGCCCTCATAGAGATCCACCACCCATCCGAGTGAATTTTCAAGTCGGGAGTCCAGGACATCTTCCATATGAGCATCCTCGTCGGGAGCTGTGAAAGGCTGAGGCTCAGATCCGTGTTCATGTGGGTCTTCAGGTGGGAAGGCAGGTGAACGCCTAGGAGACAGGGGACGCAGGGAATATGGGGGAGAAGGGGTGCGTTCATGCATAGGACCCAGGGAGGGAACATCAGCCTGGACTACGAGCTGATATTGATAATTGTCGTCGTGGCAGTGAGAGCGGGGTTGATGGAGATGTTGTACAACCCCCTCTGGCGTAGGGAAAAATTTGAGGCACCTGGGGCAGTTGGGCCTCAGAGACTTTGCAGGAAGAACTGAACACACACTGTGTTGAGCAGACAATTGGGAGACGATTGGGGCATGAACGCAACGTGTGTGATATGATGAAGAACGGAGGTACGGAGTTGGATAAGCAAGGTCGCTAAGGATCTGCTTTCGAATTTTGTCCTTCATCCCCACTGGCACGTCTGCAGCATGGAAAGTCATGGCTGCCACCACAGTTCAAAGGCTTCTACTCTCCCGGAAGATGATAGTACAATAGCGCAGAAGAGCGCTTTTCAGCATCCTGTGACACCTGGCGAGGTCAATTTCCAGTCTTTTCCCTCTTTGGACTCTGTAGTACCTGTGTCATCTCAGCGGCCCCCTCACTCCGTCCAAGGCCCCCGGACTGCCACTCCACTCATCGGTACTCCTAGCGTTATTGGCGCTGTTTGCGTCCCGAAGTCGAGTATCGTTTCTCAGTTCATGACACCCATACCTACCAGGGGATCGCCCTTGGCGCAGCAAAACTTTACTGGGCCCAAAAGCAAGAAAAACGTAAGAATCCATGGACTTATCATAACATTAGCCAATACTAATGCGGATTTCAAAGGCGACTCAGAGTGAGGATGAGCCGCTAGATTCTGAGCATGAAGAATTTGAAGTGGAAGATGCACGCTTAATTCTCGAGGTTGCAAGAGCGCGTCATGTGGTCTGTCAGCTTGAGCATGACCTCGCTGAGGCCAAGGGTGCGGAGAACCTGGCTCGTTGCGATTTGTACAAGCATCGGGCCAAGGAAGCAGGGAAGATACTGGCGGATGCTGAGTATGATGTCGGTTGCGTTCGGAATTTGATATGCAATTCCAGTATCAGCGACCATGTCTTGAATGTACCACCCAAGCCGAAGCATCGTTGCATGTTTCCATCCGATCCCTCTAGCCCCACTACCTTTGCTCTGGACGGTCCTCAAAATTGTATGTCTGCACACCTGGTATTGTTTTCATTTGTCTCACATCTTCAGCAGAGCTCTCTAGTCTCAAG
>JBBPMD010000877.1:0-12010 GCA_038090095.1 Zangia roseola | reverse complement strand
TCGTCATCTTCCATGTCCACGTCGGCATCTGCCCAGTCGGTGTCATCCATCGGCCAAGCAGGGTCGTCATCGGGGGGAAAAGGCTTGCGCGTTGCCGTGGAGGACCCCCAGGAGGTGGAAGAATAGGTATAGCTTGCCGGGGTGTAGAGACGAAACTTTGTTGGTGATGAGGCGGATGGGGATCCGAATTCGTGGGACACGGTACGGGCTTCGGATTCGACGAGAGCCTTGATATAGTCGACACCGTAGCGGCGTAATCTGAAAAGAAGGAATGAGAAAGACAGGCCGGAACTAAATATATGCGGAGCGGATCAAAGGCGTGTTGGAAGTTGGGAACGCACAAACAATCTACGCGCTCTTGACAAGCTAGTTTCCATATATTGATGTCTCGATCACGGACAAAGACAGGATTTGGAGGTACATAAAGCTGTGGTTGTGAAAAGGAATGAAAGTGGTCTTGGAGCTCTAACGCTGGTGTTGATGAGTCGGGGCTGAATTGGGGATGGAGGCTCTGGAAGGGGATGAGGGTGTCTAGAGGGGTGAACGAGTCCGGGGGGATGTTGTCTAGGTGGTCCTGTGGGGGGAGGGGCGGTCGGTCGTGGCCGGGGAGAGAAGGGGAGGCTTCCGGTGAGGGGGTGAGGGGGGTGAGGGGGGTGAGTGGTTCGGGGGAGGTGGAGGGTTCTGGGGTGGAGGGGGGTGACATACAAGGAGGGGGATCACTGGGGGGGATGAGAGAGTGTGGAAGAGAGAGAGAAAAGACATGCCTGTCGATGTCGATAGGAGACGGGCGCTTGTTGGTAGACGTGTGAGCGAGCTGTGGGGAGAGAGGGGGAGTGTTTTCCTTTCTGCGCTTTCTGGGGCGTGGGCGGGAGGAGAAGGGAAAGGCATCGGGGTCGAGGGCGAGACGCTGTCGTTTGAGAGCACGGAGAGCGCGGGGAGTGAGCTCGTTTTCTGGGTCAGAGGAAGAAGAGTCGTGGTCAGGGTCAGGGTCAGGCTGATGGCGGGGGAGGAGGGACTTGATACGTCTTGGGTGAGCGTGGGCAAGTCTCGAAGAGCGGCGGAGTGATATAGACACTGCAGCCATAATTGAGCGGTTCGGTTGGAGGTTTGGGCTGATCGGAGACACCACTTGATCACTTTACTTTAATTATTTTATTTATTATTATTGGTCAACAAACGCGTAAGCGCGTGCACGGACCATTCACGTGATCACTACGCTATGTGCCTAGAATGATGTTATCTCTCCTCTGTCAGGGCACCTTTAAACCCCTCGCTAAACCGTCTTTCACGTTTCCCCATCCCTACACCATGCGCATATCCCTCTCTCTCCTCTGTGTGCTCTCAGCTGTCTCTGCCCTCGCCCTCCCACCCCAGGCAAGTCCGCTATTCACTCCCTTGTTCTCTCTCTCATCTTCTCACCAGGCACGGTCGCCCGTGGACGAAGTATGTCTCTTCATCTCACCCACCGCCTGATTTAACCGTGATATAGAACGTCAACGAGCGATCCGGCAGCTATCCTGGCGGCGGCCCAGGCTGGTGATGATGACTTGACGGTCGGTCTCTACACCGTCCTCATAACATCGCGCTGATCACCATCTCAGAAAATTTGCGACCGACGGGGGATATCGTTACATATTATTCACGCTCCTTACCTTACCTATGCCGTACACTGTAGTATTTTGAATTGTGGCGCAGTTTTGATCGAGGCACTGCCCGTGCCTGATTCTTTTCTCCTTCTCCTTCAATGTCCCTCGTCGATGAATGGTATCTAAAACAAATCGCCTTTGCTGCACGTCCCGTAAAAATTATCACCCAGAATTTAAACGGGTCCGTCCTTGTATCCACCCGCTGCTAAAACTCATCCCACCCACAGACCCTGTTCCTTCATCGCCATATGTGAGACCCTTGCTCGTCATTCACGCCCTTCTTCACTCCCTCCAAGGTAACATTCTCATCCTCCGCGGCCAGATCGAGATCCTCCCCCATGACCGCACCTCCGTCTCCTACGAGTTCCTCTCCCAGCTCGTCGGCGACTATCTCTTGATAAGCTGTCCCGACATCGACATCTCCGCAGCCTTGTCGGTCATGCCCAGCACAACCAGTTAGTCCCCTCCATATTCATACAGACCCTCCTCTCACCTCCTCAGAGGGCCTCGATCTCAATCCCCGCTTTACCACCATCACCGCCTTCTCCCCTGCCTCCGACGTGGGCGAACTCGACCTCTTCGCGAAAGCCGGCATTCAACTCGTTCACGGTTGGGTCGTGGATCCAGACAGCCCTGAAGCGGAGGTGATGACGCAGATTCGTGATTACGACAACGCCGTCACCTTGATCGCGGATGCTGACTATATCACACATGGCCGCTTATTGGGCGGGGCCGACCAGTACGCGGACACCGAACCAGGCCCAAGTCACGCTGCCACCACCAGCACCGCCCCCGCACCAGGGCACCTCAGCACATCCCATTACTCGGACGACGACCGACGCAAAATCGAGCACGGTCAGTCGCGGTTCACCCTTCCTTCGTCTCCCTCACCTCCCCCCTAGCCATCGTCGCCCATCACTTTTTGGATGCCACCAAGTCTCAGCTGACCTATCACGGTTTATTTCAACTCGCGTCCACACTCCAGCCAGGGTCCCTCGTCGCCCTCTTCCGCAACGCACACCTCTCTGTCGTCTACAAGTCTCTCGGTAGTTCCCACACCGACGCTGCCAGTTCAGGCCACCCGAATGGGACAGACCACACCCAAGATCCCGCCCTCTACGCACTCGTCACAGACGACGTCTTCCTCAACGAACAAAGCATCGTCTGGGAACGCCTCGAAGACGTCGACGGCCACTCGTCCACCTTTGTCGATTCTAATTTCCATCGTGCCGCCCCTGTCGGCGGTGATGTGGCAGGTCAGACTGCCGAGGCTGCGTTGAGGCGGTTCGAGATGGAGGCAGGGTTGTATGTGCCTGTGGACCCGGCCGAGTGTGTCATTTTTTATTTTCGTTTGCCTGTGCACCGCGTGCTCATGTGTCCGGCTGTGTATAGTCAAGCCCTTGCGAGGCAGTTGCAAGCCGAGGAAGACGAGCACGCACGACTGGTTTATTCGCGCCGTCAACAAGCGCTCGAGCAACGACGCGCCGAGGAGGAAGAACGGCGGAAACGAGAGACCAAGATACGGTCCTCGGGCAAGGTCAAAGATAAGGTGAAGAACTGCGCAATCATGTAGTAGGACATCTTGGATATACCATACTCGTCGATTGCTTTTTGTTTCATACCTCGTGGCGCAACCCGGGCGTATCTGCCCTCGGAGAGGTCCGTTAACCGTGACATCACTTCCTGTTGCGACAACAAGGTTCCGGGCTTCTTGAAATCCCGATGCCAGTACAGCGGGCGGAACCGAGAGATGAGAAGACGAAGACGGTAAAAGAAGTAGAACGGAAACCAGAGAACATAAAGGTGCCGCGTCCGACGGGTATCTATATCAGGGCTACGCCTGTCAGTGTCACCGTGTCGCGGTAACGAACATGGCAAGCGAGACACCGTCTTGAGCTTCCTCGAGCCCAAGCCGGCTCGGACGATAAATCGATGGGTCCAGACACCCAGGCACGTTTTCTTCAAGTGGGTAGAGACCTAGAGGGGGAATCCGACGGAGGCAATCAAGGACGTGAGAGATGGGTGGAGCGGAACAAACGTACTTGCTCGGATTGGAACTCGAACGACATTCTCATCCGCCCCGCACCCGGGAGCCTGGACTTGTCGCAATGCTAGCCTCGTAGGTGAATTTCAGATCAAAATCGGTTCGTCGTACCGCGTGGAGTCACGACAGCCCATTCACAGCTGGTACCACCCTCTCTGCTAATCCAGCTGTCTCACTGGCGTCGTCGAGCATGCTGACTGTCATGTAACCAACCTCGCTGTCCGCGACCAACTCCATATTTCAGAGTCATAAAACAAAGGAATAGCCAGCCCAAAAAATATTTAGAGTACAACACTTCCTCACCGACTCGGATCCATTGTCCGGACCTTGGAAACGCGCAATGAAGACATTCAGCTTGGCTCGATATTTATGGCCGGGGCTGAGGGCTGTCTGCCTCTCAAAAAGCCTCGGATACTTGGTCAGACTTCGGTGGAACAAACCATGTATCTGCAGATCGCCACTTGTGCCGCATCATATCTTGAGAGACGCGTCAGCGAGCGATGACGAGAATTCAAGTCTTCAATTAATGACCACACACAAACCTCATTGCCTGCTGGTGATTTCTCGCACGTACCTCCTCACCGGTGACTCATTTCAGCCGCCACTCGTGGGCTTTCTGACATTGTCGTCACTGCCGGTTGCGCAGTCTCTATTACCGCTGCACGATTGATGACTTCATCATGCTTCCATAACCGGGCATCGTCTTGACTGCTGGACAAGCCATGGCAGCCGATTTCAAAATTGTCGACGTTCTTTCCGCTCAGACGCATGTCGAGGCTACAATGGAGGTAGATCCAAGGTCTTATTGGAGTCGGCTGATGCTGCCATTTGTTAGCCTCGGATTCGTGAGTCGAGCACGGATTGTACCTATTAGTTATCATGCCAGCAGAGGTAGCGGGTACTTACAGATGGCGATTTTAAAACCGGTCTACATCTGTAGTCGGTTATATCCTTGTCCATACACGACATGGGGTGTGGAACAGAACCAACGTTCTCTCCGCCTCACGGTACCGTGCCCTCGACGGCGATGAAGTTAGCCAACCAGATGGTTGGGTGTGATTGCTGTCGTCACGATACGAATCAATGGGCGAACATGTATGTGTTCATTCTTTCACGCGCGCAAGTATAGGATGGAACATCGCACGTGAAGAGTATCGTACTGACGGGACGATGATCGGAAGGGAGGGGGCTCGCTTTCAACGATTTTCAGTGAATGCATGGAGGCTAATGCAGATGGTCCACGACGGGAGCTGTGTCCCTGGTGTCAGATCAAAGGTAGGTTATGAACATATTCCAAACCCTCGCATGGCCAGCGGGGCTATGCGAGGGTGTGGAATACATACCATGACGAAATTTGGTGGGGCATGGAATTCAAGGACGACGACGTTTGTTTGGTCGCCTCACAATTCAAAATAACGCGCTCTTTCGATCCGGACAACATCACTGTCTTCAGCTGTCCATAGCGCGATGTTATTGCAGCTCTCATCCAAGTGAAATGTGAAATCCAACGGCTCACGCCTAGCGTAGGTGTGTTTCTCATTCTCACGGTCTTCCTGCGACAGTTCACGCTTCCAATGACTCCACGACCACGGGGTGATACTTCCAACAGCTCGGTCAAATAACAGATTTATGGGAAGAAATGCAAACGGCCCCGGGCACCAAAAAATGCGATGTAACTTGGTAAGATGATCGTAACGCGTCCAAAAGCAAGCGCCGAGGTTCACAAGGAGGGCCTGACAACCCTCGAGATCGTTTTCTGGAGAGCTACGACACGTCCTCCCAGATAGCGGTGGCTCCGGTTTGGAATCGACAGGAAAGTGCGTATGCTAGATTACTTGGCCTGCTAAGTTTCAAGCTCGAATAGACTGCTCGAGCATAGAAATTGATGCGTGAATATCGGGGGCGTCGCCAACGTATTTGAAACGCTCGAGTAGCGCCTCACCAAGGTAGTTCAGAAAGGCGGGTTCGTCGAGATGGTCGCCCTGAATAATTCGTACGGCATCTTCGAGTATCCTGAATTGGATTGACGATGTCTGGGACGCCACGGCGCTTGAATGGACCATCAAATGATGGTCTGGAATGCGGTGCAACATGTCACCCAGGGAGATTGGCCGGTCCATGTCAACAGGGTCTCCGAGACACACGTAGTGCGACCTGAGTGAAGCACTGAAGCTGACGAGCACATCTAGTATGCGCTGAACGATTTCGTCCAGAGCCGAGACCGACCTCTTGACGTTGGCAAGGTCACCGAAGCGTTCGAATCGGGTTCTGAGAAGATGGCCAAGATTTCTGAGAGAACTGCTCGATTGACATCGTCCGCGCGATGTGGTAGCATGTCTTTAAGCGTAGCAATATAGCTGGAGAGCTGGTCAAGGCGAGAGAATAGGATGCTGTACGACATTGCGAGAGTGTGGTATCAACGCCGCAAGTCTCTTAAGATACGAATGAACCGTGATATCGTCGTAACACGCCTACCTTGGATGCACTCATGTCGCCACGCGGAAGAAAAGTCCCTACCATCGACTTGCGTATCCTTGTTGTCCAAGTGGGGCTTCCCGGTGCACGCCAAGAAATAGCCAACCTGAAAAATGCCGTCGCGGCCCCATTGTCCACAGATGCCAAGCACTTCGAGCACGGTCAAGGAACGTCCTCACCCAAATGACGCAAGCGCACTGGGTCCACTTTACTTGTCATGGTGCCCGTGACTAACTTGCCCCGGGGCAACGTCTCACCCTATCAGTCGTCATCCGGATCACGCGTTCGCGTGGTGGACTTGCGTTCCTCTCGGCGTGCCAGACGGCAACAGGGGAACGCGCGTTACCGGAGGAGGCCGTTCATCTCGCGGGGGGGGGGGTATCAGAGTGTCATTGCGGCGATGTGGCCGATTGGAGATGAGGATGCACCGGAGGTGGCACCACGCGTGCAGTTCGAGTTGAGGGCGGAGTACCAGATGCGACGAGGGTTACGCGATGGCCGTTGCGCCTCTTCGTGTCAGGGGCGCGCCGTTCATGTCGTGGGTGCCGTTCATCCACGTTCAGTCGTGAGTTCAGGATGATGAGGCCTGGTTCATTTCGAGGGAACTTGAGATCGTCAATCCTGTTGTGCTTTGGCGGTGTGACCGCATAAGACAACAAGAGATTTGCACTTTTTTCAGAGATTTCATTGCCTGATATTGAGCTGAGGTCGATCTTCAAAATCTGATCCGATGAAAGGTAGAACAAGATGTTAAAGGATGACCTGGATCACTCGAATCCCATCACCGAAGCTTGCTGAACCCTGTGCGTTACTCTCAGAAGGAGCTATCAGTGATTAGGATTATGCATGAGAGCATGCTGCATGTAGGAGTGATTCTCCTGATAGTGGAGGAAACTTCAAGAGTGCTATAGTGCGACATACACCCCGGACAAAGAGAAAAAAAGATGGCCAACATGGGGGTCGAACCCAGGACCTTCGCGTTATTAGCACGACGCTCTAACCAACTGAGCTAGCCGGCCATGAAAGTCCATCAGCGTGCTGATCCTATAGCTGGACGGGTACTGTGCTGACAGGTCCTCGGAAAGAACGTCTGTTGAGATAATTTAGTTCGTTGGTGAGAGATGAGCTCGTTCGTAGTGCAGTGAAAGCGATCTTACTGGCAGAGCGGGATTGCTACGGGGAGTGATTACGATACACTCAATCACCGCCGCACTCACCGGGGGTCAGAGTAAAACGAGCAGTACGGATCACTAGTATTGCCATGAGTAGGGGCAAACAAATTAATGGGCCAGGAGACCGGCCCGAGCCGGTACCTAAGAGTAAGGAACTGGTGGACCGTGGTTAACTGGTTCCCAAGTGGATCGGTCAGCTAATCAGATAAGCATACTGTTTTTAGGAACCATTCCCACTGGCACTTGTTATTCTCGCTGACGACATTGATTTCGTTCCTACTCGACTGGAGGTAAGCCATAGCTACATTCCTTTTCCTTTATTCACTAATTATTTACGTCCTTTGTCTAGCCTCGCGCCCTTTCACACCATGGCCCGCTCCAACTTTCATGTCGTAACTTCACCGGACCACTTCAAGGAAATCCTGTCCAGCGACCTGAAGCGGGTCTCTTTAATCAATTTCTGGACTCCATGGGCCGAGCCATGCGAGAAGATGAACCAAGTTGTCATTGAACTCGCTAACGAGCATCCTGAGCTGCTGGTCCTGCAAGTAAGATCTTTAGAAATCGCATGCGATCTTGTATCGACTGATGTGTGTGACGTTCTTTTGTGACATTGCGGAATAGGTTGAGGCGGAAGATCAGGAAGATATTTCAGACTCGTTTGATATCAAGGAGGTTCCAACGACCATCCTTCTTCGAGTGAGTTTGGCAGCTTGCCTTTCTAGCTGCACATCACCATTCGTTATTCATCCGCGGATCACACCTCAAGGGTCACGAGTTACTTGATCGGATCGAGGGCGTGGACGCACGCCGTGCGACGACTTCTGTCAACAAAGCTTTGGGCAAGGTCCCACAACTCAATGGGCCCCCTGAAAAGAAGGAAGAATCGGAGGAAGAGCTCGAGACACGTATGCGTGGCATAATGAAGCAGAGCCCAGTCGTTTTGTTCATGAAAGGGGAACCAGACAGCCCTCGTTGCGGTTTTTCGAGAAAGGCGGTCAACCTATTGCGAGAACATGGGGTCACGTTTACACACTTTGACATACTCGAAGACGAAGCAGTTAGACAAGGTGAAGTGATATCCTCCTCAACATCTTTATCCACTCAATCAGCGACGACAGGATTGAAGAAACTGAACGACTGGCCAACGTTTCCGCAATTCATCGTCAACGGCGAGTTTGTTGGGGGACTGGACGTGGTCACCGAAATGGCGACCAACGAGGAGTTTGCAGATGTATTTTCTACGGTTTAACGGGAGCGAGTTCACTGAGACACGTATCGCGTATTCATAGATCGAATGTGGTGGCCCGAAAGGAAGTAGAGCTGATCATCATCAGGAATTCCACGGTCTCGCACAAGCGAAACGGTCTGATGCCATCGGTGGCGTGCTGCAGCGCCAAGGTGAGAATTGTTGTTTTTGCAGCATGCCTTGCACACGTGTCGAATCAATCACGGCAATGTAAACCTGGACTCCCCTTGACCGCTATCTTGCAGTGCCGACGCTCATGAAGTGAAAATAATTCATCCAGGGAGCCAGCTGTGTCCTGACACAGGAAACTGGACTATGGGCGTCGGACATATTGGAGCTAATGTATTGCCGTGATGGGATCCGTATGGGCGACCACTGATTCGTTAAACCACTGGTCATGCCCTGGTGCCGTTGGGTGATGCGGCGTGGCAGAGGCAGGGGCACTGTGAGAACCCGCAAATAGAATGAGCGGAATACGCCATTTAAGCTCAGGGCAACTCCACTGCATTAAGGCCGTCGATGCACAACATCACTTGTTAGAAAAACATCACGAACGCAACTTTCGTGTCCTTCAAGGCAAGGACATTTAGTCGTCGATTCGCTATGTACACTTTTTCGTGTCCAGGAGGTTGTCACTTTCAAACGGTGGGCAACAAGGGATATTTCGCAATGACGTCAGGTCCGATAAATGAAGGTCCGTGTGCAAATAAGGTCAAACTAGGGCCACCAATTACCTTACCTGGGTACCCAATTCCCGAGCGATCCTCCTCCTTTCCCGTGGGTCCCAATGATTTATATTTGCGAGGGTGTTTCCTTCGGATCTGAGTTTTTTCTTCCGTTTTTCTCGTTTTTCGGTTTTCGTTCGGTTTCGCCATGTCCCCAGGTCAAGACCCACCAAGCCGTGTACTCCTCCTCGTAGACGTCCAAGTTTATCTCCTGAGAGACACCAAAGACGGCGGCGTACCTTCTGCACAGAGGGTTCGTGAAAACATTCAGAGCATCCTCACCAGGGCGCGTTCCGAAAGCAATCCGCCGCAGATCATCCACGTTCGCAATCATGGCGAACCCAGCGAACCCGACGAACCAAACACGCCAGGGTGGCAGCTCTACTTCCCACCCCTCCCGCACGAGCCCATCGTCGATAAGAAGAAAAACAACGCGTTCGCTGGTACCAACCTTGGGGAGCTAATCCCGGAAAATGCCGAAGTCGTCATTGTCGGCATGCAGAGCGATTACTGCGTTCGCGCAACGTGTAGTGCTGCGCTTCGCAGAGGAAACGTTGTTATCTTGATAAGAGGTGCTCACGCTACCTTTGATCGCATCGAGATCTGGAACGGCGGTAGCGTTACGAAAGCTCATATGGTCGAAAGTGAGATTGAAGTCGAGCTGGATGAAGCTGGGGTGATCATCTTGGAGATGAAGGATTTTCCCAATCTGTTCGTCAACCGATAGCCCCCAGTCCTGTTTTGGTTGATACTATTGGCGTTTGGGTCCATCTTGTGCGGGGCTTTGGTTACGGTAAGTCTGCTGGCTTGATTCGGCTCTCAAGCTGACGATGCGATACAAGATCGGAGTTATCGTTGTCAAACTCACCGGCGTTTCTCGGGTTTCAATGGGGAAGATGTTAGAAATGGGTTGTTATGAACGTATCGTTTCCTCCCTTTAATCGTACGGCTGCTTTGTTATTTAATTGACGTCTCCATTCCAGCGCATCTAGCGCACTCAGGCTACATGCATCCCAATCATTTGATAGTAGACACTACTCGCCATACTGCCATTTAGAACTTTCAATGTACTCAGATACTATCCATCTTGGATGAAAATCTTGACTCCATTGAGAAGCAAACATAGCTTATTTGTTTCTAAAGTGTTTAACTTGCTAAACAACGCCAAGTCACGTGACCTCTAAGTCGACATGGATGAAAATGACACATTCATTGTCAACGTTCAACGTTCAGGGATGCTCCTTTGATGACTACGATCCAAAACGACGTTGTAGATCTATATCGGCCAATCACTGATGGAAAGGTTGGTGCTATTTCCGATGCCTCAAATAAGCTCCACTAAACATTTCATAGAATCAGCGTCTCAGGTTAACCACAGACGCGCCTTTCACGCCAAGTTATGTCCGGCAGGCGCTTACATTGTCGTCTGACCCCGCTGGAATATACGAGAGCCGTGTGAAAGGCCGTTATATCGCACTCGAAAACCCAACTAAAGAAAGCAAAGCCAAGAGAGAGAGAGCAGCGAAGCAAGCTCGCATAAAAGCCCAGAAAGACTACAAGAAGCTCAGGCCGTTGGGGAGAAATGAAGCTCAGTCCAAAGGGCTCTGGAAGTTGGAAAAACATGCAACTCGGTATGTTCGTGACTGCAATCCTTCCTTTGGGTGCATTGTCGAGCGTCTCACTTTGATATAGGTTCGACTTGTTCGTACCGTTGCACCAGCTCTGGATGGGGTATATGTCGGAACTGTTGGGACTTGGTGTCCCGGATGCTTCGTCGTCGCATGAGGGCAAGATGCCAAATGCATCGATGATGCACACGAAGCTCGTCAAAGCCGATCTCAACGGGGCACTACTAAGAGGTGAGCGACAAAGCGTACCGCGGTTCGATGATTTCGCTTGCTCACTGACTTTGACCCACACGTCCTAACTGCAGTTTGCCAAAGCCGAAACCCATGTCTCGTCGGTCATTCTGGGATCGTCATCCATGAGACGGAGAACGCATTCAAGCTCATCACTCGAAAGAACCAGACAAAACGTACGGCGCTTTGTATGGTCACGCCGGTTCTTCTCACTTGCCTTACTTTCTACAGTCGTCCCGAAACAGAACTCCGTCTTTGCACTCGCCGTACCACTCTACTCGACCCTCTCTCCATCAGCGACCGAGCGAGATCCAACACAAATTGATTTGCACCATCAAGGGGAACAGCACCCGAAAACGGTGCTCGATAGACCTTACATCGAGTTCGACCTGTATGGAAATCAATTTTGCTTCCGTTCTGCGGATCGGTCGAACAGGAAATTTAAAGCCAAGGAAACGATCGAGTTGTGAGGCTTCCAGGGTGATCGATAAGGGATGATGAACTGTACTTTTTTCGTGCGTGATCGGTTTGGACAGTACGAGCACCTGTATGACATATTTTGTCTCTTCATGAGATGGCTGAGAGCCTCATCTGTTCAATGAAGTTCAGAGTCATTGTCTCGTCGGACGGGCTGGATGCAAGATTAGTGTCATCTTATTTGTGGTGATGACATCGAGTCCAGCAAAGAACATGTGAGGTGATATACATAGAGGTCCAACTAGCATCAGCATAGGACTTGTTTTCGAGCACCTGCCTTCAACCCGCATTGCCGAGATTGACCATCAAGTTACAACTTTATTAATTCCATCGGTATCCCTTCGCCAACCTCCAATTCCTCGC
>JBBPMD010000876.1:0-12035 GCA_038090095.1 Zangia roseola | reverse complement strand
GATGTCATCGTAGTAAGAGTCGAAGGACATAGGGGATGTTCGCCAAGATGGTTCCGGAAGTTCCGTTGGTACTTCCGTAGTTTCCGCTTCCGGAGAATCCGGATTTTCTGTAACACCCACCCTCCGCGTCATTCTCACTCTTGCTGTGATTCATGACCTTCACTTATGGTCTGTGGACGTCTCCAACACTTATCTGAACGGCGAGATGGACTGCGACGTCTATATGGAGCAACCAGAGGGATTTGAGGAAGGTGATTGGAAGCAGACAGTCTGTTTGCTCAAGAAAGCACTCTATGGCACCAGATGTTAGCAGCATTGATTGCGCTTCAATCCCCATCTATTTGCTTTGTCACACTTACTTAGAGTTTCAGCCACTTAGTATTTGTTGATGTATCTTGGTACAGTATTTAGACTTTGGAGTCCGATGTTTTGCTTCTTCAGCTTCTTACATCGGACTCCAGCTGTGTGAATCCAGCTGTTATAACACCAGACAGGGGGGAAATCGCTGGAATCGCAAAATGCACACCACTCTCGAGGCTTTGGGCTTCACCCAGACCTATTCTGACGCTGCTGTCTATATCTTTGTCTGAGGTGATGTCCAGGTCATCCTGCCTGTCTTTGTTGATGATATTGTTATGAAAATGCAACCAGAGCTGGAATTGAACCAGTGACCTCCCGGGTGTATACCAGGTGCTCTAACCACTGAGCTATTTGGCCTGGGTACTAGTGCCAACACAAGACTGGTTATATCAAGTGTGGTGGTGATAGACACCACTATGGAAATGGACAGAATGCCAAATCCCAACAGTGCAGGCCTGTCACGACGTTGATGGAGTCAGGATATTGCCTTTTGCACGATCAGAGCCCCAAAACAGCAGAACACCACAATTTCATGTGTTCTGTCGATTATGGGGGTGCCATAGGCTCATTTCAATATCTATGCTACACTACTTGGCCCGATATCGCCTTTGCTGTTGGCCAACTCGCCTCATTCACCTCAGATCCTGGTGTAGTGCACTGGAATGTGATCAAGCACTTGTTTCACTACATTCAAGGCTCTCTGACCTTTGGCATCACCTATGCTCCTGATCCCACATCTTCTCAGCTCTTTCAGACATATTCTGATGCAAACCTGGTGGTTGCAAGGATTCTGGATGCTCCACCAGCGCATATGTTGTCAAAATCGGAACGGGTGTCGTTTCCTGGATGTCAAAGTGCCAAACCATTGTCGCACTCTCTACTACCGAAGCTGAGTATGTTGCAGCATGTGAAGCTGGCAAGGAGATCATCTGGATGCGAAAGCTGCTACAGGAGATCGGTTTCAAGGCGACTGGCCCTTCCACGCTGCACATGGACAACCAGTCAGTGATCCAGGTGGCCAAACACCCTGAACATCATGGTAGGATGAAACATTTAGATCTTCGCTGGTATTGGCTTCGAGATATTGTTGACAAAGGCATTATTTCACCTCAGTTCATTCCTACTTCTGATATGCCTGCTGACCTTTTAACCAAGGCATTGCCTCGAGTTAAGGTGCAAAATTTTGTTAGCTGCATTGATTGTGCTTGGATCCCTATCCATTTGCTTTGTCACACTTACTTAGAGTTTCAGCCACTTAGTATTTGGTGATGTATCTAGGTACAGTATATAGACTTTGGAGTCTGATGTTTTGCTTCTTCAGCTTCTTACATCAGACTCCAGCTGAGGGAATCCAGCTGCTTTAACAGGTTATGAGCCCTGCGCTGTAATTGCTCTCAACAGCTCCCAAATCTCTGTGTGAAGTTTTCGCATTTCCTCACCTATCCTAAACGACATCCGGTCTCATTTTCCACAACTCCGCATGCTCCATCATGTCCTCTGAGGCTCAGCATTCGTCGTCCCATCGCATTCAGGTCCTCTTGGGCAAAAACTATGTCACCTGGAGCAAAGAGATGAAGGCCCTCTTGTGCTCTAAAGACCTCTGGCGACTTGTTGATGGCAAGGAGACTTGCCCTACCGCTTCTGGCACTGAGCAAACCACTTGGGACATCAAACAGGACAAGGCTGCAGGCGAGTTAAGGCTCAATATTGCGCTAGATTAGCGAGTCCACATCCAAGCCACTCAGGATAATCCCACAAAGGCCTGGGCCAGCGCTCCGAGATGTTTTCATGCAGCAGAAGGCCAGCAGTCGCTTCGTGGCCTATGACAAAATTTTTAGCATCAGGAAGCATCCTGATGAGTCACTCCCTTCGCTCGCTGCGAGAGTCGAGGACTCCATGCTCTGCCAAGCTTGACGACGAGCTTGCCTGTATGGCCATGATTTGCTCGCTAGGCCCCGAATTCAACCACTTTATTTTGTCACTCACTCTCTTGACTGACCTGGATAAGGACAAGGTCAAAGCTGCATTCCAGACTGAGGAAATCAATCGTCGCCCTCGCTCTGATGTCCTCCACACCACTCCTGCAGACTCTGCGCTGTTCACATCGTCATCCGGCTGTTCGTGCACTCCAAATGCACCATGTTCGTTCTGTGACAAGCTGGGACACTGCCAGTGCAAGTGCTATGCACTCCAGAGAGCGAAAAAGTACTACAAGACACAGAAACCTAAGGACAAGCGGACGGAGCAAGCCCAGGCAGCTGCTGTGTTGCCCACAGACTCTCAGGCCATCGTTGAATGTGCTGGAAATGCAAGTCTTCATTCCAGCGATCCCTGTGATCCCTCTTCACCGCTCCTACTCGATGCTGACCATGACTGGAATGCAGACTCGGGGGCCACTTCTCATATGACACCCCATCGCCACTGGCTGTGAAACTATACCCCAAAACGTGTTCCTATCAAGCTCGCCGACAATACTATCATTTATTCGGCAGGAGTAGGGTCTGTGGTGTTCCACCTGGTCATAGATGGAAAGAGCGGTCGAGTGGTCGAGTTCTCCAATGTGTTGCATGTCCCCAAGCTTCGGAACAACCTCCTAGCTGTCTTGTATTTAACTCGTCACTCCTCCTTTGTTGTGCATATCAATGCAACACATATGACCTTCTCTCGGGTGTCTGGACCACCGCTGTTCGTCGCTACCATCAACAGCAACAATGCTGCATTCCTGGATGGCACAACGGAGCCTGTGACTGAGTATGCATGCCCAGTGACGACTATACCACTCAACTTATTGCTGTGGCATCGCAGATTTGCACACCACAATCTTGCTGATGTGAAGTTGCTCTCTGATCGTCAGCTAGTCACTGGGATGAAGCTGGACAGCAAGTCGCTGCCTGATCCTATCTGTGAGCCATGTCTCGCAGGCAAGATGTCTGCAAACCCCTTCCCCTCGTCGAAATCGCGCGCTTCATGCCCTCTTGAGCTTGTGCACTCTGATGTACATCAAGTGCCCCACCCCACCTTCTCTGGCTATCGCTATTGGGTCACTTTCATCGACGACTACTCCAGATACCGCTTTGTTCTGCCCATTCATGCCAAATTGGACGTATTCGAGGCATTTAAGCAGTTTAAAGCGTTCACAGAGAACCAGACTGAGCGAAAGATCAAAACCCTATGAGATGACAAGGGTGGCAAGTACATGAGCAATGCCATGCTCAAATTCACCACAGAGTGTGGTATTGAGCGCCAGCACACTGTCCATGCCCATCCTCAGCAGAATGGCGTCGCCGAGCAAGCAAACCGCGTCCTCTCTGAGCGCATCACTGCCATGTTGAAGGAATCGGGCCTAGCTATGACATTTTGGGGCGAAGCACTTGCTGCACTCGTCCACGTGTGAATCGATGCCCAACAGCTGCCCTCGACGATGCCACTCCCTTTGAGCGATGGCATGGCCGCAAACCGGACGTCTCGCACCTTCGTGTGTGGGGATCCACTGCTTATGTCCACATACAGAAGGACAAACGCCAGGCTCTGTGCCCCCACTACAAAAAATGCGTCTTTATTGATTACCCAGAGGGCTACAAGGGCTGGAAATTCTACAACCCCACCACAAAGCATTCCATCATCTCAGAATGAGCTGATTTCGATGAGCGTCCCTTGCTTGCATCTACTGGCCAACCATCAAGCATCGCTCCCCTCGCTCCCATTGATCCCCTTATAGCACCTCATGGTGACAACTCACAAGAGGACGATGATTTGGGGGACAATTCTGGGATTCTATCTCCTGGGGGGGTGCCTCCACCTCCTCTTCCTCCTGTCGACGATGATGATCAGGATGCAGAACCCCGTACGCCGATTGCAGTCCCCAGACCGCTCCCTGAAGAGCCTGTTACCCCTCACATCAGGGAAAGTATGAAGAGCTGACTTAACCTGATACTTCTGCTAATGACATACAATTATGCTATTAACATAATAACCATTTATATACAATGAGAACCTGTTGGCATCTTGAGAATATGTGATCTATCTTGGTGAACACTTGTCATTGTGATGAACATTCATCAGTAAATTGTCATATAAGATCATGGCTTGACACCCTTGAGCATTGGTATAAATGATTATCATAGAATATAAACTAATGTTATTCTGATAGCAATAGAGCATGAGATAGTACCATCAAATCATGCATCAGGATTTTGCATACTGTCAACAATGTCAACCACCCCAGACAAAATACTATATTATATTATTATGTCAGATTGACACCCAGAATGCTAAAAATATATCAATGATCTTGTATAATAATACATTATCCATCCAAGCCCACTTATACAATCAGTCAGTTTGAACATGATACATTTATCTATTTCATACTATGCTTAATTCAAAAGACCAGTAATATATTCAAGTTGCAACAGACACTTCAAGTTCTGAGTCGGCTGAAGTATGAAACAGGAGTAGGTGCTTTGAGGATTGGTGCCAGCAGCATGCACCATCACAGCGACATATGTAGTACTACTAGTAATATTGGTACTGCAAAAAAGGCTGGACCACTGGCCCGGGCGAGCCATGGTTGGAGCTTGGAGGAGGATGACTTGGAAATACCATGATAAGGATCTGTCATGGTGTTGTGGCGGCTGCACATATCTCACTGCCTACGAGGCAGAATGAGTTCAGATTCGAGGATACAAGTATGATTTTACCTATAGTCGTTTCTAGTCGAGAGCTGCAGCGCTCGCATGAATGCATTGCATCCCTCATTGTGTCCTGGCAGCACCCATATCATATAGTAGTACCAGTACCATGATCGAGAGTTGTTCAGAGGATTCGAATGATAGCAGGCTCGGCTACGGGCTTTGCAGGATTCCAACGACAAGATGGAGTAAGGGAACTCAAAGGCAGGGATGATATGCGATAGCGGCGTGTCGTTGATAAGTGGGAAGTTGTCTGAGGGATGACTCAGAGAGACCGTTGAACGAGGGTGGGATGACACAAGAATTGCATTATGCATGATAATCTTCTTCCCAGACTCTCCGACCACGACATGCGTTGCACCTCATGAGGAGTCGTCCATGCGCTAGAAGGAGTAAATCAGAAACATGAAGGAGAAGATGGGAATGGCGAGAAGGTAAAATACCGATGTCGACGAGAGGAGCGTGCGCCTGGGAGGCTACTTGATCCGCGTGATCATCAAGAGGAAGACCTGGTGATGCGATGGAGCATATGGGTCACCTATTGAGTGAACATCAATGCTGGATTCTGCCTCTGGATCATGGAGGCGATGTCGTTTCTGCTCCTCAACATCCAGGGCACGAACGCGATCCTAGAGTGTATGGAAAGCAGTTTGAGATGGGAAGACCTAAGACGAGTATCTTAGTACTGAATGACAAATAGGCACTCAAAACGTACCTTCAAGCTGTATTGGCTGAGGACCATGTCAAACCCTACAGACCCGATCACTGCAAGCAAATCGGAGAACATGGAGTCCATGGTGGGATCGACAATATGAAGAGTGGTTGGGAATATGGAAGACTATGCGAAGCAGGAGACGAGGGTGTTGGCGATGTGATGGGTTTTCAAATACTAACGCGCCTGGAACGAGGGCAGGGCAGGAAGTATACAATCGCTGCAAGAAAGTGAGCTAGCAAAGATGACCTGGACGTGGAAGTGCACCCTTGTGACCCTAAACCTTGGTGCCATCATGACCGTCATCTACTGTAGGATGACACTGGAAAGTGATCCTTGAGGGTGCGGAAGACTTCAAACAGATCCTTCTGCCAAGCTTGTTTGGAGTCGGATGCGAAGTTTTGGTATTCTGGGAGATTTGGCACAATGGGTAAGTTGGACGATGTCAACGAGAGAGATGAGTCAGAGTGCTGTCGCCAACTTCTGTGAAGTGAAACGTTGATGCGTGACGAAGTGAGAGAACATGGGGATGGACGATGAAGGACCATCTCTGATATTCACCGAAGACTGCGGAGGAGGGTCAAGATGAGGCAATGAAGTCATCATACGAGGCCTCAGGCAGAATGACGTTATGTACTGATATTGGATGAGGACATGATCGAAGACACGACTCTGAGATACTTGACAAACAACTCATCCAAACAGTGAAGGATGGTAATCGATGGCCAATGCACCACCACCGTAAATTCCCATGATTATCCATACGCAACTCTATTCAGTCATGGGAAACACATGTTGGCTGGTGGACGGGAAGGAAAGTTTTTCAATATTGGAGTGTAGAACATGGGGAAGAAATGGGGAATCTTTATCATGGTATGTCATTGGGAAAGGAGTACAGACTGTACAGTAATGTGAGTCACAGCCTGAGTGATGGTTGTTGCAATCTGTCTTGTAGACCCTTCTACTTCCAAATCAATTGTGTAGGTCTCCAAGCTGGTCCCGTTGCACACCAGATTTGAATGACATCAGGTTGTGTGTGTACCTTGCGGTCGCATTGCCAGTCAAGTGGAATTAATAATGACCCCCATCGTGCACAAAATGTATTTATAAGACTCATCATGGTGATTAAAGTATCAACATCGCCTCTTACTAGCATGCTTGGATATTTCACCTTCCGGTCCAGTCCTTTTCCTCTTGTTGTTCAGGGCTTCAGGTAAGGGCTGAATCACTATACTACCTGCCTTGCTCTGTGCGTCCTGAATATAGTTGAAAGCCTTGTCGTGCATTTCGTATGCGAGAACATCATCAAGCGCAAGCTCGGGGTATGGGTTTTCTGCCTTCTTATAGCTTTCTTTAAGCACCTCTGCGAAGTAAAATATGTTAGAACAAAGAGGTTGGCATGCATTGGAAAGGGTGCTGAGGGCCTCTTCGAGTCTTGCAGAATTCATGAAGAAGTCTTGGCGCGATGTATGGTCAATTGCACCTGGAAAAGCCTTCTGGAATTCGTCCCACTGGGCATCGAAGGGGTGATGCATACTCGTCATTTCCGTGTGATAAAAGAAGACCCACACAAAGGCCCACCATGTGGATTCGATGTCATGCAGGAAATTCATGCGAAAAGAAGGGCGAGTGCAGATGGTGGGACTTGCATTGGGAGATATTATACCAAGTGGGTCGTGATATATCGAGCGGGATGCAATCAATGGTTGAAAGAGGTACCCCTGGTATTCTACTTCTACAGCCATGAAATGCATTGTTCCCTGTCGGCGCCAGTCAGGGAAACGGTGACATTATCTTAAATAAAGGAAGGTATCTTACTGTTCGAACATCGTGGGAGATATCAGAATCCATCCTCTTCGTATATTCGAAGTCACACAGTTTGCTGATACCAGTGCCACCATTATCATCAGCAATCCATATGGCATTCCCGACACTGAAATCGTGGTGTACCCAGCCCGCTTTGTGTAAATAACGTAGCCCTAATGACATCATAAGAGGCTGGAACACAAGAACGAAAGGTTTTGCATTACCTTTGAGTGCATGACACAAACAACGCAAGTTACCAGCTAGAAGAGTGACATCCTTGAGGGCAACTCCAACATCATGGAAGACAATGCGGGCATGAACTCTGTGTGGGATTGTATCTTCATTCCTTCGAACAACACCTATGTAATTTTGTAGGGAGCAAAATTTGGCCCGAGTCCGGTATATTGCCCTTGCTGGATAGGTGCCGTGCTTCGGAGCAAACGGGTCCAAGATCAATGTGTACCCACGTAAATGCACTGTTATCATTATTTCCAGCTATGGGGTTCAGCATCACATCTTGGGCACCCGAAATTTCAACATCTTCATAGACCCGGACTCTGATAAAATGTTTCTCCACATCTGCTGCCTCCTCTGCTGATAACTTCTCCTTGCAGGATGTCAGAATCTCTTGCAAGATGTCGCCCTCCGATTTACGGTCAGCTTCTCTCCATGAATCTTTGATGGTGACCCTCTCTCCTTGATTATCCTTGGCCTCGTAAACTCGGGTTCCATGACCAACCATAGAATCCGCACCATAAGTGGCGATTTCCCGAGTGGTGATGAACGTCTGGTTTCCAACTGTGATCTTGTAATTTCCATCAGGTTGGTGCTTGATTGTGGGATCCCATCCAAGAGTTTCGTTGGTCTCAGATCCAAGGGAATGAAAGAGAGAGATGACTCTGTCGACATCCTTGATGTCTTTTAATACCTGTGCATACAGCGAGATGTGTTGACACACCTCAAGAAAGTTGATGGGTTCCGAGACTACAAGGAAAGCGCGATTGCTAAGCCAGAGTCTGAGTTGGATGTCTTCGATCGTAATACCAAAAGCCAAGTGACGACACAGATCCTCGCGCATGATATTGTGAAGGCTCCAGATAATCTTCTGTTTGTTCTGGAGCAGAGATGTGCAAGCGAGACTGAAAAGATGTGGACAGCTTACATCTCTGAGTGCCTTGGGATCCTGGGTCTTCTTGAACTCAAACAGCACAGCGATATCAAACCAATGGATGCATCTCTCAGGACCTCCACTACCAAGAACAACATATCCGTCCAGACGGGAATTGTTTTGGTGCTCTGAGAGGGGTGCTTGATTCGGGTTCATGAGATAGGATACTGTAGAACCCGGCTCGCTCGCCAAAATAGTAGAGATGATGCGACCAAGGGGCTTGAACATCGCCTCTTCATGCATCCCCGACTTAGCAGGTGGACAGGTAAACTGGCTCCATCGGTAACTCGTTTCATGGCTAAGAATTTCATCCTCCACTAACTTATTGCGTGTCTGTGACAGGACTTGCTGAGAGGGTGCAATGCCTACACACTTCAATAGTTGGTCATACGGGACTTGCACGTATCGTCTCAAATCAGCGAGAACAGCAATGTGGCCCAAGTTTAGATCGCCCGTGTGATAAGCAGTTTGTGAAGTGTGACGACTGAATGGGACGGTATCAGGCAGTAGTGGCTCTGACTTCTGCGGTGGTGTATGGGGAGAATTATCTGACATGGTAATCCAAGTCAGGGAATGGTAATTTGCTTTCAAGATGAAGTCGTGAGTATTTACCGTCCATGCCACTCTTGATTCACTCGTGAATTGGAACCGTTCTTGAGAGAGCATTCTGAAAACGAACTGATAGAAGGTAGCTGAGTTTTACATAGCTGAGTTTTGAAAAGGCTCGGCAAGCAAGGTGCCAAAGTGTCAGTGGCTTTTTTTAGGGTTTATACATCAGATTCAGAATTATACAAATATCTACAAACGTTTGTTGATCATTGTACCGATCAACAGCATTGTTGCTTGTAAAACATTGTATTTATTTAGCTCGGCAAAAATATATGGTCTGTTTAGTACAGTGCAGTAATCCTTCAAGTAACAGAACTACATAGCTACAGGGACAGCATGCAAGAGCAAAGGTACAGGCATCAATGAATGCAATCGAATTGCAGGCATCATGTAAAAGTGGTGATTTCATGTGTGCACTAGGTGTCATCATTGTCGTCATTGGTGAGAGTTTCATTGTTGGCAGGAACTGCCTTCCCCTTCCCTTTTGCCTGGGTCTTGGACTTTAAGGCCTCCAACTTGTCCATATAAAGCTTCTTCTGTTCTTCGGGAAGCCCCCCCCTCCAGTAGTTATTGAAGTGAGTGGCAGACTTGTCTGGGTTCTGCTCCATATATTCCTGACGACAGATTTGGAGTCCATGGAGGTCGCAATGTGGTGCATTCGAGCAGTTACCCGATATGGTAAGTTGCAGCCTTCGTGGCTGGCTGATGCGCACAATCTGCTCTGCTCGATTCCTAGTGCGTCTTGGTCGTCTTGGGTGAGTACTGATCACTTGTCTGGCTCCTGTAGGTTGTGTGTGACGCGTTCGATGCGTCCGGATTGGTCTTGATGAGACCATAACGCGAGGTAAGCGATCTTGCCTCCTTGACTTTGATTAACCCTTTTAGATCGCATTTTCAATCGGCCTTGTCAATGCGGTGGATTCGGGTGATGGAGAGGGTGTCTAGGATGGTATGAGGATGGTGTAGATGGCTCAGGTACGTCCTCTATCATGTTTCATTCACTTTGCCTGTACTGACCTTTTCGACCAGCTAGCGGTCACATTTCGACTCGTAGAGTCGTAGTGTCCTTTGTCCATTGTGCCATCAATTGGGGACCTTCTCCCATCATATCCAAGTCGCTTCGGTGTTTTTCGGCAGTGCGATTCACCCTTGACGCCTCCTAACTTCACCTCGACCTCCTCTAGGCCTCCTGGACCTCTATATCGACGTTGTGCTTTCGGATCGATGATGTGCTCGTCGCAGCTGCTGCTGGGGCATGTCCAGTCGTATTCGAGTCGATTTGGCGCGTTTCGACACTGCGCTTCGCACTTGATCTCAATCGACTTCGATTCTGCCCTCTCTGGACCTCCTGGACCTTCAACTCGTCTCGACAACTTCGGACTCATTGCAGATTTCGTCGGACTATGTCCCGGACCTTCATATGCATTCTGGCAACCCTCTGGTAAGCTCTCCTGGCTGCTTGGACGCTGATCCCTGCAGCTCAAATCGACTTTCGCCTCTCCCTCGAGCTGGATGCAATGATTTCGGCCTGGGGACTTTGTATGGTTGCCGGCTCCACTCATCTTGACTCTGGGGACCTTTAGGGCACTGGTGGGATCGCCTGGTGTGTGCGCCTCGCCTCTGGCATGCACATCTCCACTTGGTAAGTCCACCTTGCCTCCTCCTAGGCACTGATTTTGACATAGCGCATTCATTCTGTCAAAGTGCTCGTCCTGGACACTTCCAGGGTGCTCCAGGTTAGTGTGGGTGTGGTGTGGTGTGGCCATATCGCCGCCTGGGTCATCCTTCAACTCTGGTTGCCCCCCAGGTGAGTTTTCGCTCTCCTTCTGCTTCAACTGATCTCTCAGGCGTTCTCAACATGTCCTGACGCTGGTCGACATTCGTCACCATCACCGTCATCCATCGTCCGCTTGCCATCTCTCGACTCTCTTGACCCTCAAGCTCTCTCTCCCTGTCCATGTGCAGGCGACCCTGTTGGGCGAGGTGGAAGTGCACAGAAGCGACAGACGGAGGACTTTTCCGACAGAGTGTGGGGTGGTGGTGATGTTGGAATCGGAGGCAAATCATGATCATGTGTCAGCACTCGTGCATAGCTCTCCCGTCGGATGTCAATCACAGGATCCACGAGGTCCAGATCACCATTACTCTCTTGTGAACCAAGCAACTCGACGGTGTCACTCGTCTGGCATGTACTGTATGTCTTGTGCTGAGCGATTCCAGCTTGGACAGAGCATGGAAATAGCCCAGGTGTCACGACCGATCATCTCGTTTTTGCATGCACAAGCGGTAGACATACCAAGTTGCGATCAGTACTGTGTCTTGACAACGAAAATATTGTGAATAAACACGAATGCCCGAGAAGAATGGGCGACTCACATAATTCCATGGGTATCAGTGCCGCAACAATCACTATGAAAACATATGTTGAGATCCCCATGAGGCTTATGCAACTTGACCCATACAATGTGTCCCTGAGCACATCTGCACAGTAATCAACAAGCTCCTTGTGATTACTTGCACGCACGGTCATGAGAAAATATATGCCGATGATGAGGTTGAGGACGAAATGAACATAGAGAAAATAGGTGTAAGTCATGATGAACATCTGCTTGCGTGCAACAACGCACTCTGCTGCATCAGGGGGCTCTGTGGGTGTGTCCAGATGACGATCATTGTCACCCGTCGCATC
>JBBPMD010000875.1:0-12040 GCA_038090095.1 Zangia roseola | reverse complement strand
ATTGGAAAAATCGGTCATTCCGACTCCTGTTATTGATACTGCCTGTCATAAGTGTCTGGCAGTGTCCTTGCATCTGGGGGTATTTACAGCGTGTTAATATAAACTTTCCTCTAGTCAAGCAAGAGCATGAAAGAAAAGGTGACTCACCAGGGCATTATCAGAATGGGTGGCAAGTCTCTCATTGCTAAAAATCCTTGGATGTTGAGGGCAACTTCTTCATATTCGTCTTCTGTTACATTTTCTCTTCTCTTTTGTCTTCCTTTGTTACTTCACTACTGCTTGTAACTACAGACACTGCCTTCAGGCTTACGTGTATGGTGTTTGAGTCCCACTTACAATCATCGTTGACTCACTCTAATCTCATCAATCCGATGGACACATACTTTATGTCAGAATCCTTTTGTCATCTTCCATCCCTTTCACATTTTGGCTCATAGCTTATGACTCACACTTCTGCTCTTCTTCACTATGACTCACCTTCTTTATTGTCCTGGATATACCCAGCCTTGGTCCGTGTCCTTCACTGGTGACTATATAAACCCTAGTTGATATCCTTGTATTTCCCCATTCTTGATCCACTCAATCATATGCTCGATTGCTTGGCCACTCTTGAATCACCTCTAAGTCAACTATCCCTAGAGCGACTTCCTTGTTCTATCCTCGTGTGTAGTGATGCCTGTCAAGTGCCACTACCTACTTGTCTTCCTCAGTCTCTACAAGCCTTTTGAGTCTATGCTAGAGTCTACCCGGCTCTATCATAACACCTACATTGTTCTTGTACACCATGTGGGATTCTTTGTTAGCATCAGGTGGCATTGCAACCCATTCTTTGAAGATGACCAATTCTTAACAATATTGTGTGAACCTTGTCGCTTCTCGTATGTGATACATACATACATGATTGTATGCAAGCCATGGTAGAATGACTTTATTGCGACATCTTATTGTTGTGAATTCGCTATGTTGATACTATACTCTAGCATCGTCATGTGTCTGTCAATGTCTGCGTCAGGAAAGTAACTCTGTTCTTACTTGCATGGTTGCAGTTGAAATAATTGTCCATCTCAAACTTTTCATTGTTTTTGATTGGAAGGTTTGATCAGGAAGTCTTTGTAGAATGAGTGTAGTATCCTATGTGTCACCAATTTTCTTGGTCGTGGCGCAACTTCAATTGAAGCTGTTATTTGTTTGTCAGTTCAATTACGATTACTTGACTCTGAGATCTGAGACACGATTTTGTATGTTGTTGATCACAACATGTTGTTTTGTGGTAACAATCATGACAAGGATAGGTGGTTATGTTGGTAAATGTGGATTTGAAGTGTGTATGTGTCCGACATGTTATGTTCACGGAATGAGGACAGTTACGTGTTGGCATGATAGGTATTCTTTGAATTATGAACCATGCTGTGTGTTATGAACGCTACTCTAGCCCCTATCTTCTTCGACCCCTATGACCCAAGATTCACTCAAGTCTCTGATGAACCAACACTCAGGTTGGTTCGAAAACAACAGCTTACATAATCATGCCTCATGTCAAGGCTGTTCTCGGAACAACATCCGATTGGCTGCCACATTTACACAGCCAACACAGCTTTTATTTAATATATCAAGATCAGATCGTGGTTAGAAGCATAGGAACATTTCCATCAAGGAACGCCCCTCTGCCACATCAATTATGAAACACCTCATGGTTACCTGATGCATCAGCATCAAGGAACCAAACCTTATGATCAGTAATCATCCTTTTCTTATCGTCCAATCAGACAATTACCTAGAATCATACAACACTTATATAATTATGACACAGCCACATGTAAAGAAGTATATAAATGTATGAATCAGTGCCAGTAAACTCCATCAAAGTTTACTTGGCTTTCTACATCCAAACCACTTGACTGAGTACACTCACTCATACTCCACTTTACATTCAACCATTGTCATTTGGTTGTTTGTTTCACTGTGGGAGTCACAGCACATCTTGTCATCTGCACGAAATTCAATTGTGCGAAACTTATGGTTCAAATGAAAATCAAATGTTTGAAATTATTTGCTATCACCCTGATTTCCATGTGAAAATCTGTTGCCTGAGGGTGAACTTTCTCACAGCATCCTCTGAGAGGCTTGGCCTGGTAAACTGACGGGTGAAACAACCCTAATAAGATGAGCTGTCATAGTGAAGTGGGGGAGTTATGTTACAAACGCGTCCTTAACCCCTATCTTCTTCAACCCCTATGAACAAAACTCAAAGACGAACGCACAAGTCTTCAATGAACTGACCCTCATGCGGTTCTAGGACAAATGCTTACGTAATTATGCCTCATGCTAAGGCTGTACTCAGAACGTACTCCGATTGGCTGCCACATGTATGCTTCTTATTTAATTTCCGTTTCATTAATCGTGGTCAGAACCATAATGGATCTCATGGGAACATTCTCACGAATGCTTCTCTTCCATTCTGCCACACCTCATGTTCAACATGCACATCAGGTTCTTTCGAACACTTCTTTATTACACATGTCTCACACCTTATCATCCAATCAGACATTTACTAGAACTTGTACGATGCTTATATAATTATCTACATAGCCACCATGTACTCGTATATATACTGCAATGCAATGGCCAGTAGGCTCTAACAAAGTTTACTTGGTCTTTTACCTTCATTCTACTGTCTGAGCAACAGCTCCCTTTACACCTCCACTTTACATTCGCTCAACTTTAGAGTGTTTGTCTCAAGTTGTGAATGAGGAGCGAGCAAAGAATGATGTCCTTGAAGGTGTCAATCCCTTTATCAGAAGTCTTTAGGGGAAATCACCAAGAGAACTTTACTGGAGTTCTCTGGCCTGTATTCAAGGGTTTATATACTACTACAATGTTTGTACCTATTTGTACACATGGTCCGTGCGTATGATAATAGTCCGTTATGTCATTGGCAGATAAGGATAGTGAGTCATGAGAAGTTGTACAGCCTCATTGGCTGTGTTCGTGAGTCATAGATAAGACACTGCCTTTGATGCATGTGTTCGTCATGTGGTTTGGATCATATCCTATTGGACGATACGTCCTGTGGCAATGCTTTGTGTGGCAGCCAATAGGAATCCGTTCTGAGCATAGGTTTGGCATGAGGCGTAACACGTGTAGGTCTGATATTACTATTACGCTGGCATGGGCATTGCCTCCACATTACCCAAGGCAGACACAGTCATTTTGTGTGATCCACCAAAAGTAGCAGGTCGGAGTTTTCGCCTCGAAGTCGACGACTCAGGAACTGAACCTTGGGCTCTCTGGGCAACACTGGACCCGAACAAACCTGAGTGAAGTATAGAGTCAGAAAACAAAGTAGAAAATACCACAGTATAGGGGGGGGGTACAGAACAAGTACAATCACTACCGTTTACTGAAAAGACACCATGTTACCGACACATTCAACCCGCACAAACGAGTGCCACGCATTTAATGACCCACGATCCCTTAGATTTCATAGCCCAAATAAGGTTCAGCCGAGCTGTCGAGTGAACCCTGCTTTCGGTGGATTACACAAAATGACTGTGTCTGCCTTTGGTAATGTGGAGGCAATGCCCATGCCAGCATAATAGTAATATACGGGTAGGTTCATGAGCAAGCCCCAAGTTGCTCTCTTCCACAATGATACAAGCTTGTCAGTGAGTTTTGTCATCATCTGTATTGTTCTTATTTTGATACTTCTTGTTAGGACCACTATTCCTAGTCGACCGGCATGTCCTTGCACCTCCAGCCCTTCATCACCACGTCACCACCAGTTCCTCCCCCTCCAGGGTTTTTTCCAGAGGATATGTCTCTATACAAACGACCATCCGCGTGTGCTCTCAAAGTGAATAAGGGGGGGATTGTGACCTCGTCTGGGGTTGATCACAACTGCACTAAATGCACAACAGAGGAGCTTATCACAGCTCTTGAAAACAGTACACTGCATGCCTGTGCTCCAGTATGAAATTTATTTTGCGTGTTTGTATAAGTTGATATTGAGTGTTTTACAACCCTCAGATATCACCATCCAAAGTGCTCAAGACAGATGAAACCCTTTTCTTGTGGTGCCGGGCACTGGTTGAGAAGTGGAGGATTGTGACCCGGCTTGCTGATGTCCAGCTTGACTGTGAAAAGTTAGAACGTGACGTGATGAATGGACTCAGGGAAGAGGCTGCCAAGAAGACGCTCACTACAGTCTATAATCTTGGCGATACACATAGTGCAAAAGGCAAGCTCATGTCGTCTATCTCCAACATTACGTACAAGAGTGTTGGGAGATGTTTTTGAGTGGTAAGCCACATCACTGCTCTATCTCGAGTTCTCACCGAGGTTAAACATTTTCTAGCATCGATGCTCTATCTTTTCTTGATATTGATTCCGAGTATGTTTCTCAGACTGCCCTAAATCAATGTAAAATTGTACACTTTTCAGTTTGTTGTACTTTTTAAATATATATTATGCTCGTTTCATATCAAGTTCGAGTAGCGCAAGTAACAGAAGTTGAGATATAGGGACCAACCAATTCAAAACTCACAGAGGGAGTTTCCAATTGACCGGAGTTCAATCGTTACTAGGCTGGAAAAGTGTGAACACGGTAGCTTTACATGATACGATTCCCCCATGATATGCATGCACCGTAAATTTGAAAACATATCCCACGTAATTCACCGCCAAAGTTCACGATGTGACTGCTTGAGGCTCCCCCATCCTGTACGTTATACCCTACTTGGTTGGCACTTTGATGCCCCATTTATATAAGGTCATTAGCCGTTGCGGTCGAGTCCGGATTGTGAGTCCTCATCGAACTGTGATTACTCAAAAGCTTCTGCATTAACTACCACTTTAACTTGTAGTTCCTACTCTGACTCGGAAGTATGGCTGATTCCTTTCATCAAACATGTGTTTGCGGTCGACAGTTTACGGCTCTTGGTCCCTTTACTAGGCATGAGAAGGGATGTCGCAGGGGAAAGAAGAGGTTGTCTGGTGCACTCGCCAAAGCAAAGGAGGTGTATCAGTGAAAGCGGGCTCGAGGTCAAACAGAGGATGAATCATTTATGGTGTCTGAGTCGGGGCCTGGTATTCCCTCTGATCCTGGTGGACAGGTATGTGATGTAATTACACGTATCACTTGAATTTACAGCTAAATTTCAGGTCTTTCAGGATGCTCTGAATTCTCTAGACACTTCTCTCAAGTTTACACAGTGCAATCCGGCGACTTCAAGTACTGACTCGGACGACCACTTGCCTCTAGCTCAACATCGGGGACGTCGACTGAATCGTCAGCTGCCTAAGAGATTCAGGGATTTCCTCCCAGAAGCACTCCAAGCACTTCCTCCCATGCAGGAGCTATCCCAAATGGGTATTCCCGTGGATGCTTCCTCATCACCACCCCGGAATTCACCATCACTCCAGTCAAGTCTTCGATCTATCTCTCGACGATTTTTACCACACAGAAAGATGCATTTGGGGTCCTCCATCGATATCGTGCTAAGCAACCTCATTCCCATGATCCTGACGATCCTCTCGAAAATCAGCACCTGAGTCATGCCAACATAGACGCGAATCAGTCCAACCCCCCCTTTTTCCCATATCCCAATGAAAGTTCCTTTCGGTTAGCTGAGTGGTATTGGAATGGTGGCGCCCAGAAATCCAAAGCAAGCTTCAGGGAGCTTCTGGGTGTCATCAGTGATGAGAACTTTCAGGTTGAAGACATTCGGGCAACCAACTGGAACATGACTGATCGCAAATTAGGCTCTAATGACTTTGACGAGGATACAGAAGCATGGTTGGATGAGGAAGGATCGTGGCGCCGCACCCCTATCCCGATATCAGTCCCATTTCACAGTCGTTTACAACATCCTGGGCCAAAGGTCCACATTCCCGTCCTGCTGCATCATCGGTCTCTGGTGGACGTTATCAAGGAGAAGGTTACGGACCCCATGCATGCGCCACTTTTTCATTACAAGCCTTATGAGCTCCTCTGGCACCCACCTCACAAGGATCATGAAATTCGTATCTACGGGGAGCTATACACATCTCCAGCATTTATCAAAGTGCATATGGAACTACAAGAGTTATCAGGTGAACCGGGGTACGAACTTCCGCGTGTGGTTGCTGGGCTGATGTTTTCATCCAATGCAACTCATCTGACATCATTTGGCAATCAAAAACTATGGCCGTTATATGTATACTTCGGCAATGAGTCCAAGTACCGTAGATGCCAACCATCTACGCGCACTTGCACGCATGTTGCATATTTTCAATCTGTGAGTACTCAGGCTTGGATGCAGTTTCTTGTGTTTAACCTGCGCATGCTAGCTCCCCGATGAATTCAAGGACTTTGTATCGAAACACACGGGGAGTAAGCCACCCAGCAGCGCCTTTTATACTCATTGCCACCGAGAGTTATTCCATGCACAATGGAAGGTGCTTTTAGATGAGGAGTTTCTTGAGGCCTACGAGCATGGTATCGTCATAACCTGTTGTGACGGGATTCAAAGGCGCTTCTATCCTCGCATATTCACATACTCAGCAGATTATCCCAAGAAGTAAGCCTGTATCAGCTACAATCGACCATTACTTATCACCATCAGGGTCCTCATTGCAACAATACGCAACCTTGGTGCATGTCCATGTCCACGGTGTCTTATCAGAAAGGAGCACCTGGACCTCCTTGGCACGGAGGGGGATACCCTCCAGTGAACACTTTCCCTACATACAGATACCAAAGAACGACAAGACTTAGTTGATGATGCACACAAACTAATATACGAGCAAAACTATGCGGTCAACAGCTCGCGAGCTGAGGACCTCCTCAAGCCAGAATCTTTAGTACCTACCATAGTACGTTTCAATGTTTGAAAATCATCACGAGTTGATTCCTCCTTTAGAATGCCTTTTCGGATAGACTTGGACACATGGGCTTCGATCTCTTTCATATGCTCGTAGTGGACCTTATGCATGAAGTTGAATTGGGAGCCTGGAAAACAGTGTTCACTCACTTGCTTCGTATCATCTATTGTCACAAGAAGCACCTAGTGGACGAGTTGGACGCACGGTAAGCTCGGTGAATGAACAATGTATAGGAATATTTTACTCACCACAGAGCAGTTATCGTCAGGTTCCAACTTTTGGACGTGATACCATTCGGCGTTTTGCAAGGAATTCGTCCGAAATGAAAAAAATGGCTGCCTACGACTTTGAGGATCTGCTACAGGTGTGCTATCAAACATCTACTGCCGACTTCATCTGACCCCATGTTCCAGTGTGCAATCCCTGTCTTCGATGGTCTTCTCCCTGAGCCACATAACACAAGGATTCTATGACTGCTTTTCTTACTGTCACACTGGCATGGACTTGCAAAGCTGAGATTGCACATGGATGAGACACTCAATGTTATGGAACAAGTCACAGCGGCTCTAGGACAAGCTATGCATGCATTTCAAGCCGATACATGCTCTGCTTTTGCCACAACAGAACTACCTCATGAAGCCAAGGCTCACAACCGCCGTGCAGCACGCGTAGGCTCAAAGCAAGACCAGATTATTCCAGCTACGTCCTCAAAACCACCTCAAGGCACCGGACATGGTGCACGGCGAGCAAAAATTCTCAACCTTCATACGTACAAAATCCACGCTTTGGGTGACTACACATCACAGATCAGGGAATACGGAACTACCAACTCTTATTCTATGCAGATTGTATGTGTGGGATCTCTATAACATCTCCTGTCTCACTAGTCTTCAATCGTAGGGGGAACTCGAGCATCGCACTGGCAAAGGACGATATATATGGACCAGTCGCAAGGAATATGTCATTCAGCTCGCACGCATAGAACGCCGAGAGGCTCGCATTCGTCGTATTCATGTGAAAGCTGCCCCAAGTGCCATCCACAATCGGGAGCCCGTCTCTGATGCTTTCGAAGGACACTACCATATGGGCAAGACGCAAAACTTTCCTGTGAATCTTTCTCGGTTTGTCCAAGAAGAGATATACGATCCTGCGACAGCGGTCAGTAAAATTCCAGTACTGGATCTTTGAGTCACTGAATAATGTAGCGTAGAATTTCATTGTAAAACTGAAAGCCCATTTGCTACCGCGTATCAAGGCCATGAATGCCAAGGAGTCCTTCATGGAGACTGATCTAGGGCCATCCCCAGAAATTGGGATGTCAACCTCAAGCGAGCTCTCGGAACTGGACGTTGCAACTCTGAATCAAATAGTATTCAAGAACAACCGCATCTATCATCACAACATTCTCCACATCAATTATACAACTTACAACATTCGACGTGCCCAAGATGTAATCAACCCGAACATGGAGCACTACAACGTTATGCTTTTGGCTCCGGATGGTCAAGGCACTTCACAGCATCGTTTCTGTTATGCACGCGTTCTTGGCGTATACCACGCAAACACCATTTATATCGGCCCAGGATCAAGGGACTACCAAGCCTGACGACTAGATTTTCTGTGGGTGCGCTGGTACAACGTCGTCGATGCGCCATCTGGCTGGCATCATCAGATACTTGATGCATTGCAGTTTGCACCAATGATGGGAGAAGGCACATTTGGGTTTATTGATCCAGCAGATGTGCTGCGTGGTTGTCACCTTATCTCGGCATTTAACAAAGGAAAGTTACACCCTGATGGTGTCGCACTTTCGCACTATGCCTGAGATGCGAATGACTGGAAGCTGTACTATGTGAATCGGTATGCATTCCCTGGCAACCTTTTGTCCCACAATTACCATGTTCTTCCTCGCCAGGTTTGTTGATTGCGATATGGTCCTCAGATATCATTGGGGACTTGGCGTGGGCCACAAGTACGCTTACACAAATATAACAGGTGATGAGACTCAAGAGATGCATGCAGCCAACATCGACTCAGATTTCCAAATGCCAGCCAAGGATGCTGAACGAGTGCTTTCTTCTTTACCTGACGATGAAGATTTCACAGATCAGAATGACTCGAGCATGGATCCGGACTCCGGGCCGGAGGAATCTGATGAGGAGAACATCGAGGAACTAGCAGCATTGGACGAAATGTATGGAGAGGCCCCATCGTGGATGGACAACAATATTTATTAGACCTACTACGTGATTTACCGCATGGCCAATACTGCATCTCATAAGTCAGGATGCTGGGATCCTTCTTCATAACTCATCTCCCGCAGTTTGCGCTTCAAAATTTTGTAATTTGTGCAACAGCCAGACATGTGACTTTATGATGGACTCTGAGTCGTATACATCCATCTATAACTATCATGGCGCAGTCCGGTATCTTCATGTACATCTAGGTGAGCTTCAGCTAAACTCACTAGCTCACAACTTATAGTAGCATGTGATAACATCCTTCTCCATAGTGACTCGGAGTTAGTACTTGTGTTCTCCAGCATATTGGCTCAGTCGTCTGCCAAGCCCGAGACAGTCTCGGGAAAAACCTGAGAGATTCTATCCAATCTCCTGAATGCACGTCGGCTAACCTTTTTGACTGCAAGTAGAAAGACCGATTATTGTTTCGTATCCTAATCGGTCTGTAGTGGCTTTGGCTATTTCTAATTTTGCCATACTGATCAGAATTCAGAGCCGACATTCTGCATAGCCCTCAGACTTGCTCACGCTATATAACGCTTGAGGTTGGGAACAACTTTTCAGACGAGATGATCTCTCCTTCCCCCCTCACCTTTCCGATTACTCCTTATCGTCCACCATGCCCAACAGTGATGATGCTGGTAGTTCTGCTGTGCCAGTCTCTGGCCGAAGGCGGGCGCATCCCTATGCTTTGGAGCTTGGTCCGAGAAAGAAGGCATCAGTCATCTCTCCTGAACCAATGAGAATCCGAGTTGTACTCAAATACATTGCATTTTTTGGTAGGACGACTCAAGATCCTCTAGTACATCATGGTCGGCACTTCGGCTGCATGGTACATGCCTTTTGTAATGTGCAGGCCTTGCTCACAAATGGGATAACTATTATGGGTGAGGGCATGGACCAAAGCTTGGAGACAATGGCCACCGAGTAAGATAACTGGATTCAATGTGTTCTATATGTCGCTCACCACTCTGTCATCAGGGAACGCAGGGAATATATGGTCTTCCGGGAGCTCCTAAGGAGTATACCAGGTTTGGAAGGATGGCTGATGGAATCCGGAGAGGATGATGTGATTATGATTGTGGAAATGGTGAGTTACATGATCAAGATTATCGTGTTTGGACCAATGCAGCAAAACAGATCCAGAAAGGTGCAAACGGTTCCAGGGCAGACGATACTAAGAGCATGAAAAGTGCGATCATTGACTGGATTACTCCACAGGGTCAATCTCTGGACCCTCACATTCCTTGAAATGTCAAAGCTGGGCGTGGATTCAATCACGAGCGTACAGGTGCGCTTCTTTGCCCTGCAGGCCTTGACTGGGCCCATTCCGAGTAAGTTCCAGCCCCAAGTTGCATTACTCGTGCTCTAAGTAATCCAATCACACATAGAACAAAATCAAAGTTGAGTAATGGACAGATCCAGGTTGCAGGCGACCAATGGCCTATCCTGTTGTATGCTAACTATATGTATGATCCCGACGATCCATGGAATGGATTACTGCGTAGCGGTCTTTTGGTTTCAGTGAGGATTGAGCTAGATGATGACATCACAATGTTTCATGGACATTCACTTCTTAGGCGTTCAAACATATTTTTACTTCTCCGAGTTCCGTTGACCAAGAGCCCAAGGTGACCAGATCTGGAAATGCCCGCATTCACGGCATGCATTGCGTAACGAAGGCATCTATTGCCTATATCGCGACTCAAGTTTGTTTTTCCATGCACTTGTGAACTGGAAACTGCTTACACTTTGACATAGGTTCGCTTCTCACTGACCTCAGCACAGGTATTTTCACGCACGGATCTGGCTACAGATTCCAAGAGGTTCTACATATAACAGCATCCTTGAACTTTTAGAGGACGTAAATGAAAAGGACGAAGTCGAGCAACTTCTAAGTTGGTGGAACCAGTACGTGTTAGGGTCACACTATACTATTTATATTAAGTAGATTTCCAGTCAAGTCTTCATGGTCTACGCAGATGTGGAGTGCTTGCCCTCCAAGAACAGTGCATTGGCCAGAATCCGAGAGAAGAGAGCCGAGCAAAGGGACTCGGATCTGACTGGGGGTTCCAATCGGGCATAGACATAATTCATACCATACACAGAGCATTAATTACCCTTCGAGTATTGCATGTCCTCGTCTGTTCGCATTAATTTACCACATCCCTTACTACTCTCAAGTCCGTGTGAATCGGAATACTGACAGACCACTGCAGCATCCTTCTCAGGGCTGATACAACCGATGGCATTTCCCAGCTCGATAGGAGTTACATGCTTTGACACCGGCAGTCAGCATGATTCCAAATGACCAGAAAGGGCAGCCTAACAAAGGATTCTCAAAGGCATCTGCCAGAGAGGTTGGCTAAGCTGTGAGCAGGTTGACGTTGTTGGGGAGCGGAGATCTTTGTGATTGAAATGGTGAAAACTTGAAAGCACAGAGTGTTGCGACATTTCCAGAAGCATCCAGATGACCTTGACTGAACGACATCAACCCGACGTCGGGTGATGGTGGAGACCTGCATGATTTGAGCTGGTAAGCATGAACAGAAAGATACGGTGTCTCTAGACATACCAAGTAGTCCACCCTGCCGCAACTACAGTGGCTCAAATAAGTGTCCCAATGTTGGGCCATTTTGGAAAGATGTGACATTTGCAAGAGAACCAAAATGTATCAACTCTGACCCTTGCTGGGACATCGATGGTCCTAGCCCCAGCCTTGAATATGAGCCCTTAGTCATGTGATTTGGTTCACATGGCACTGAGATATAACAATTTCAAAATGGCATGTCATTGGGACACTTATTTGAGCAACATTTCTGTTCTGTAATTTTGTTATTTTGTGTGTCAACCCTTTGCTTTTATCACTACTACTAGCCTTCTATGCATGTTTTCTATCAATATTTGACATTCCTCAATCTTTATCTTGCCTCATTCCA
>JBBPMD010000874.1:0-12055 GCA_038090095.1 Zangia roseola | reverse complement strand
CAGGGCAGGGGTTAGGGCCATTGATCACCCAGCAAGGGCCAGAGCTGATACATTTAGGTTCTCTTGTAAATGTCACATCTTTCCAAAATGGCCCAACATTGGGACACTTATTTGAGCCACTGTAACTACTAAACCTGCCACAGGAAGACATTCAATAGCGTTCGAGAGGCTCCTTATGTAACATACACCAAGGGCCAGTTTACTCCCGGGTCTGGCCTGAACTTATCCACACGGCAATGTACTAATGCCATCAGTGCAGATTATTCAGCTGCTCTAGGGCAGTTTGAGTTGCAACTGAATGTTGTTGCAGATTTTAAGCACAAAAATAACATCACTGTGCAGTGGAAACTGACAGATCCAGAATATATTGTGGTTATTGACTATGTGAAGCATTGAGTGTTCGTTTGAGCAGTTGAGGAGTTCAAAGGTCTAGTGGCGTGGCAGCTTTTTGAATTATCCAAGGCCAACCTTGCAGGGACCGGTATGTGTGATGTGATCTCTTAATGTGCTTATTAACAAGCTTTCAGGGTACAAAATGCGTAAACAAATATTGAAAGTGATTGCTACACATTCATCAACAATCCGCAAGGTCCTTGAGCGATACAATTGGCTTGCTCTCCACCAAGACCCACCTCGCCCAAAGCTCGCTTACTCTGATGTCATTGCCTATAGCACTCTTGGCAAGTTTTCCCTTCTGAAACACTCACAATATGATATTGTCTCGAAACTCTGGGCACAGCCTGCCAACCATGAAATGGCAATGAAGTACTGGAAAGTTGTGCGTTCACACAAGGAGATCAAACGACTGAATGTGGAGGTGCGACAACTAGCCACTTGGTTAGAGCATGATGAGCGGCAGATCCAGGAGCAGGTGCAATCTTTAAGGGAGTCTGGGTCCATGGTGCTCGCTGTGGAAATGGACCTTTTCTCCCATCAACAGTGTCAAATAAATGATACTCATTGTGTGTTTCTGCACAAAGTGTATCTGTTGAACGATTTTAGTGGGGTTCAACCAGTCATGCACAGTGTCGATGAACCAGAGATTGAGAGTGAGAGTGATGAGGGAGATGAGGATGACTTAGTTACTGCTGATTGTCTTGCAGAATGCCTAGAGACAACTACCTAGTATTCTGTATCATTTGCCAATTTTTATTGACTTTTGCTTTGCAATATGCATATGATTGTAGAATGTTGGAGAGACAGTCATGGTTGCAGTGTGTTTGCACGTACTTTTGAATGGAGTATTCAACTTCAACAAGACTCAGGTACTCAATGGCACTACTAGCAATATCCACAACCCCTCAGACGCCAAGGCAAATAACTTGTGTGGGGTTATGGTGAGTGTCGATTCTGAATTCACAATGGACTGACTCAGAGATGGACAATCTCAGATGATCAGACATTGCAGGGACATTATGTACTTACAACACACCCATACTTCAAACTTACGTGTGCTGCAGACTGTTCAATCCTTTCGCATACTCTCTGTCCCCCCCACTCTTTCCCATGCACCACGAACCCGCCATCCACAAGTCTTGTCTCAATTACTTGGCCTTGTTATTGAATAGTAAGTACTGTAATGTAGTCAGTACTAACCTAGGTACATAGCTCTATGTAAAGATAACTCACCTCAGTGGTTGGTAAACCAGCTGAGGTGTCTAGCTAACACACAGAAACTAATGTACTGCATGATTATGTAATACAGTGGCTGTACCACCATATCTCGAATACAAAATCCAACACTTGTGGCAAAACTCAGTGTGTGACATTCAAAAATTCTTCAAGCTCTACACTAAATGATTAATTAGCCAGGATTGATTGAGATCGGGCTTCAAGCTGTGTTCAACTTTGAGAAGAAAGCAGGAGCGATATGCCTGCTTCCTGCTGCCACATCTGTCATCCCTCCCTCCCTCCCAGCCATCAATGCATTCGAGGAATCCTGTCTGTAGCATATTAGTGCCATTTTCTGTGATGAATATCTACCCGCAATTTGCCAATGCTTATTTGGTTGGGAAAGTGTTAGCCTCCCACTTTTAATGAAGTGCAGTAAGTTCCTTTATCTCGAATATTCTACGCTATTGACACATCATTTCACCAGGACTTCTCCTAGATGATACAATTTCTGTGAGTTGCAGTGCCCTGTTCCTCTTCCCCGACCCACTTGTCCAGTCCACACCGTCCCTTCGACAACGGGACCTCTCTGTCGATGATTCGTTATTATCAGTCTCTGGCCGACTCTCCCCAGATTATTCATTCATTAACAACATGTCCGACTTCTTGGCCTCACAGCCAGGTGATCAGTCAATCACAACCCCGATGACACGTACAGATTCAAGTTGTACACTGGACTCCTCGATCATGTCCAATCGCCTTGAGCCATCATTTGGACCTGCACCCGCTCAAGCTAGTGGCACAGAAATTACTCTGCCAATCTCGCCCATGTCACTCAAGTTGCTTTCAGAGAGCATCACAATGCACCAACCCACACAAATGCCTAAGCCACCACAACTCTGTGGTGCTACCATTCCCCTTCCAAGCACCAGTGACAATGAGTCTGCATTGGCCACTGTGCATGCCAAGGCCAAGACTCCAACACAGTCCATACCTCCATCACGGCCTTTCAAGCTGGCCCGGCACGTCGAGGGCAAGACCAATCTGACCCACACTATATCTGAAACAGACCAGATCCAGTATCCGTGTACAGGGGTGGGATAAGGGACTCGTAGGTGTGTTGTGGGTTTACTGGCCAAGGGCCACCACTAGCTTCTGGTGTAGGGGACTGCATATAGCAATTACCAACTGTGGGTAGACTTCACAAGTGTGCACTGACAACTTGGGCGAAAGAGATATAATAAAAGAGAACTAGGGACTTAAGGTCCACAGTGACTACGTTATATACTATACATGATGGCAGTGCTAATGCTAAGTATGGTAAGTGCACTGTCATACTATAATACGTAAGTGTCCGATGTATTGGCATATGAGGTCTACATGAGGTAGCCTCGAGTACAACATGAGGATGTGGCTAATAGGAGTAAGCCTCATGTATGTAGTGAGATCTAAGATATAGGAGGGATCAGAGATTGATGAGATCTGCCACAATAAGAATGGAAGATGAGATCGGGAGATCATGGTACGAATGTGCGTTCGTAGCAGTATCTCTGTCACAGCCTTTCAAGCTGGCCTCACTGGTTTCTATACCTATACCTCCATCACAACCTTTTAAGCTGGCCTCACCTGTCCCTGCACCTACACCTCAATCACGACCTTTCAAGCTGGTCTCACCTGTTTCCATACCCTCACTGGTGCACCATTCAAAGAAATATAAACCAATTCAGGTCGTGTCCATGCAGGATGTCATGGAAGCATCTGTTCGTGATGCAAACAGGACCCAACATGGTGCTATTGTGAATTCTCCAGTGTATAGCTGCCCTACCATGCCCAGCCCTGAACTTGTCAAACCACCTCAAGATTCTCCCCCAAAATCACACTGTGAACGTAAGATCAGGGGTGGCAAATCTGATCAACCCGCTCCTCATGCCGGTGTCATGCAAGCACAAGTTTCACTTTGCGGTCAGGCCCAAATGTTGCCAGTCACAAATAATTTCTACCTCATGGCCATGGATCCCTTCGTCACAGCCCACAGCCATGCAAGAGATGTTGGGCACGATTGGGTCACCAAAGAGCTGACCACTTTGCTTGAAGGTGAATGGGTGAGTGCGACAACTCTCGATGAGCTGTGGATATGCATCTACCAGGCCCCTGGATACATTCCAGAGAACTGGCTGGCAATTTTGGCTAAGAATGGAGTTCTGGAGAAACTATTTGGCCCTATCCTGCAGGTTATGACATTGGTGAGTGGCGATCGGTGAAAGACTCACTGGTATGTCATGAATAAATATTGCCACATTCCAATTTCACTCAATGTTACCCTAGGTAAAAAAAAACATGTTGCTGATATTGCTGTCCCTTTGACCCTTGTCCATAGTTTACTCCGTATGTCATGGTATGCAAACTCTGTTGCCCAATGTATAAATCCTTTTCACCTGTGATTGAACTCTTGGGGATGGCCCACACTCATATTGTTCAAGGTAAGCAGATTCGTGCTAAGCTGACAACTGCCCAGAAGGCAGAGCATCATGCAAGGCAAGTGGCACTTGGCACCGATATTACTCGTGCACAGCAAACATTCACACAAGAGGCAGCAAAGCTTTCTCATAAACATGGCCGGTATGTTCTCATTCTTGTACCCTTTTTCTTGCAAATGACGAGTACTCTTATTTACTATAGGTCCCTCAAATGGACGAAGACACAACTCTTTTTAGACTCAAAGTTGCATGACTGCTGCCATGTCAATAGTTGGAACATGTTTATCAAAGAAAAGCTCAAGGAGGCCAACTCAGGTAAAATGCTCACATCTGCGTCATTGTCTTAGTGTTATGAACATGTCTCTAACCCCTATTCTTTTCAACCCCTATGCTCACATCCAAGGTCATGTCAACCAAGACACAACACTTATGCGATCCTAAACTATGTTTGATCACATGACCAACACATGTTATGCCTCATGCCAAGGCAGTGATCGGAACCAAGTCTGATTGGTTGCCACATGTACACTTCTTATTTAATTACCGTTTCATTTATCATGACCAGATCTATGATGGATCTCATGGGAACATTCACACAGAATGCTTCTCTTCCATTCTACCACATCTTATGTTAAACACTTCTCTCCTTTATGATACACGCATAACCAACGAGGCACTACTTCTCATGACTCACCATGATACTTAGCCAATGGTGTTAAGAACTCTTATCAGACCCTGCCCAAATGTACAAATAGATACAAACATGTAACAATAAGTATATATACCATGCAACTAAGTGGCAGTAAACTCCAGTAAAGTTTACTTGTCTTTTCTACCATCCACTGTCTGAGCATCAACTCTTCTACAATTTCACACTAGTCATTCACTCAGACTTTGGGTGTTTGCTTCACTTAGCACTCACTTCACGATATTTACTTAGGATGGGAGAAGGGACAACAGTTCATCCTCCCTGCCTTTGTTGCTTGGTTTACCAAGGAACTGCATGCAGAATACCAGACCATTACCCCAGCCTGCCAAACTGTGCTCATTGCAAAGGTTCAGGCTGCACAGGATGCCAAGCTGGCTCCTATCCATGGAAATCCTAAAGCTGTCAATTGAACAATCAGTGCTGTGTTCACAAAGATGGATCGCGAAGTAAGTTTTTTTCCTTGTTGTGGAATATCTGAATCTTAGACTAACATGGAACCCCAAGTGGAATTCACTCTGCATGAAAACTGGATTCAAAGGCTTCTATATCATTGTTCAAGGAAGTGTTGAAGATCACTCGGAACCGAGAATGTTCTTTAGTGCAAAGGCCAAGAAGTTTCTGCACACTGTGCTTGACATTGAGCCACGTCACCTCACACTTCGCTTAGAGGCATGGGTTGTTAGTGGGATTGGCAAGTTCTGATCTTACATTGCCGCATATACAGTATACTTATGTGACAGTGTTTCTTAGACATTCCCGAAACCATCAAGTCTCAGCGGCCCTTGAACAGTCTCATAAGTGATTGCTGCAAGCATGTTCAAGATGGCTTTGGTAAGTTCGCCACTATTTTTGTGCTCTGGACCCTTGGTGCTGATGCTATAAATTCTAGATACCATTCTGATGAGATGCGGGCATGGTGGGAAAAAGGTCCAAATGAATTACACCAATTACAAGCATGACATAGTTGAGCACCATGGTGTGGCCCTTGTCGGTTAGCCATTCACCGGTCATGTACAGAATCCCACCAAGGTTGGTGGCAAAGCTGAAGTGGAGAGGCTACTGAAAGCCCTGCAAGACAAGAGTTGTAAGTGGGTCAAGCTCACACCTGAGGAACTTGTTGCCAGGATAGAAGACAACAAAGCCTGCCAGGAACAAGGTGAACAAGTCTACCGACCACACCGCTGTTCAGCAGCCAAGTGCTCCAGCACACCACAGGTGCCTGAGAACTAGAATTAGATACATATGAACAATATGATATAATACATTCCATTGGTTATGCAACAACACACAGCGGGTCAACCCCAGTATGAGAATTGACATCATATCATCTTGAGCTAAACATGTGAGTTTCTCAGTAGAGGCAACTGCAAGTAACGGGAGAACAATGGCGAGGAGACACTCAAAAATCTTGCAGGCCTGTCAAAAGGCACCTCAATAGTGGGACAAAGGGAATGTTACGCTGCAGTGAAGCAATGCCAGAGGGGGGATCAAACATATGACAACACTTGTGAGCAAAATGGCGTAAATGCAGGGAGAAGAACGACAGCAAAGAGATGTACCTGAAAACCTTCAAGTATATCCAAAGGAAGCTCAATGGTGGGACAGAAGGAACACTACACTGTAATGAAGCACAACACCAGAGGGGAGTTTAATCATATGACAACACTGTGAACAGAACGGCATAGGAGCGACAGGCAAATCCCAAACCTTCAAGTTCATCGAAAAGAAGCTCAATAGTGGAATGGAGGGAACATTGAAAATGAGGTGGGGATGTTGAACCTAATCATGTTGTTTTTCAGCATTGAAAAGGTGACGGACAGCGGAAAATGCACCATATGAGGAGTCAGGACAATCATGCGTGGGGAGGAATAGCTTGAACGACACCAAATGTAACAAGGGATGTGGGAAACGCCATGGGTGATGATGAACATGGGCAGCATGTTGTGGGTAAACTCCGTTAGGGGGGAGTGGAGTTTGTGTACTGCATTGCAGCCGATGTCATACCTTTTCGGAGCATTCCAACAGTTGAAATTTTCATTTTGGATGTACCTACCACATAGAGTGCAGTAGAGTAGCAGAAAAAACCTAATATATCATATGGAAATAGCGTAAATACATTTAAAAATTGAAAGCTGCACTCAAAAAGGTTGAGAAATTAGGGAGATACACTGCTTGTTGTCATGGACGACAATGACAAGCATGCACAATGTGATGCTGGCAGCATGGGAATCAACACTCAGGATGGAATGTAGAGCCGAGTACTTGTGATAAGATTGTTAGTCAATAATCAGGCAGTAGTCTATATCAGGAATGGTTATCTCTTATCTCATCTGGTTCCTTTTCTCCCTTAAAAATTTCCTAAAGGCCAGAATGGCATAACATTCTAGCTTGAACTCTTCTATGTAGTCTTATTTGTTCTCTGGTCACAGGATTGGCATGTGCGCCAGTGTGAATCGGAGCCCAAACATGAGTACGGTGTTGTCCTCTATGCCTCTACCACTTGGTATTCGCTATCAGATCGCCAACTGTGCCACAAATATCATCGAAGAACTATTTTCTTTACTTGCTGAGCTCACTGCCCGCAGCTTGCAACTAGCCAGACACCAGTCAGAGCCTTATCACACATCCAAGGTCACTGGCCATGAATGGGTACTTGAACTCATCACTGGCCATCACCATCGGATCCATCATGAATTACGTGTCAAGAAGGAGGTTTTTTACATTTGATACAGGAACTATGTCAAGGAGGACATCGCAGTTCAAGGGGAGTAACACTGGAGGAACAGCTTGCTATATTCTTGTACACGTGTGGAACAGGTCTTCCGATTCGCTATGTGGGTGAGTGTTTCCAACACTCCAGTGATACAATATCACAGTGAGTACTCAGCGCCTTTCTACTTCATCTTATTGATCCATTTGGCAGGTACTTTAAGAAGATGCTTGATGTCTTTGCTGGACCGCCCTTCTATTCCAAATACATCCACTTTCCTCCCGATAATACCATCCATTCAAAGATCTGACATAATCCTAAGTTTGCTCCCTACTTTCATGATGCGATTGGTGCGATTGATGGTTCACACATTCCCACCACTCCTCCTAGCAATCTTCATGCCACATACCACAACCGCAAAGGTGCTTTGTCTCAAAACGGACTCTTCATAGCTGATTTTGACCTCAATTTTATCTACACTCTCTGTGGGTGGGAGGGGTTGGCTGCGGATGCACGGGTGTTCAAGCATGTGATCGCTACCGACCTCCACATTCCTGCAGGCAAGTATTTGCTTGCTGATGCAGGTTATGGACTAAGTCCGCAGTTACTTGTCCCATATCGTGGCGTTCGATACCACCTTGCAGAATGGGGACGAGCAGGTGTTCGGTAAATAGATTCAATGCTTAGTACTTACATTTATGTGAATGTCATCCATTTTATAGCCCTCAAAATAAAGAGGAGCTTTTAAATCTACGTCACACATCTGCTCGAAATGTAATTGAACAGATATTTGGCATTCTCAAAGTGCACTTTCGAATTCTACTCCTCGCCCCTAGATTTTCTCTCAATGTTCAATCCAAGATACCGGTTGCGTTGTGTGTGCTACACAATTACATACGTGTTCATGATCCTACACCAGGTGCTAGCGACTCAGACCAGGATGACTCAGAAGCTAGTAGTGATGAGTTGGGGGACAATGGTGATGGTGATTATGCTGACAAGGATCAGAATGTAGAACCAGAGGTGAATGTTAATGGAGATGCTTGGGAGATGCGGGAAAAAATTGCAACTGCAATGTGGAACGATTATCTCAAGGTATGCAGGCAGTGAGAGGTTCAAGAATCAGACGACGATATGGATATAGATGACGACTTCAACTAGAAAAATAGTACCTTTTGTACTATACTACAGACATGGTACACTGGCATAGTACAACAAATATTGATCATAAGTTGAGCGCACTAGTAGTCAGACCAGCAGATGAAGGCGAAAGGAACTGATTAACCCCACCCACATAGAGTTCCCTGGCACAGATTTCATGGTCTTGATCGTTTAAACCAAGAAAGAAGGAAGCAATACCAACATTGTTTGCAAAGAGCGCCCCAACATGCAGAACTTAACCGCTGTCATCTCCTTGAAAAGATGGGATTAAGTACAATGCTCTTGTGGCATCATGTATGACACTTGTGGGATCCTGTAAGGTGGAAGAAAGAGTTTCGCAGAGGGTACTGATTTGGTTTTGCACAGTATTGATCTGGATCAAGTTTGCACGCTCAGCTGTTGAGCTCTCAGGCTCCTGACCCCGCTGTGAGCTCATAGATGTCCAGCTGCACTTGGTGCTGTGACCCGGGGCACTGGATGGGATTGAGGATGATGACCCAGGTCGGGGAGCTGAAAAAAAGGGGGAGGAATCTGTAGAGAGAGGGGCGCTATCGGTGTGACTTCCATCGGGAGCAATCGCTGAAAATGCGCATTTCTTGCCTGCTGATACAGAGGAAATGGACTCGGAGATGGTACCAGGAGCATTGCTGGTTTGTTGGACATTGATAATGGGAGTGCCAGGAGTGGTGCTACCAAGTGCAGAACGACTGGAGCTGAGGGCAGAAGGTACTACACCATGGGATAGAGCTAGAGGGGGTCCTAGTGTCCCACTACCACCACACCAGGTTATATTCCCAGTCGCCCTTGCAACTGGATATATTTCTTCCATGCGCGAGAAATAACACCATCCTTCATTTCAGATATGCTTCATCCTGTAGTTTTTCTATCAGAGGTTAGCTGCGGTGTCAAATAGTAGTATAGCGGTGGGGTCATACCTCATCAGCAACCCATTTGTTCCATACCTTCTCTGATTCCGTATCTTGAATATTAGCACCATTGACATCGTCGTAGTGAACTCCGGACTTCTTTGTCCATGACTGAACGATCAGATGTGAGTCTCGTACCTACAGTAGTAGTAGAAAGAGGATTAGTATAAGATCAGTGAGAGAAAAGTGTAAACATACCACCTTGAGCTTCGATTTGACACTGGTAGCATCCTTCAGTTTGCCATGGCGATCACCATTGTCATTCACATACTGAGCACAAGCCCTAAGAGCGGGCTGCCTGAAGGTGCCTTCTCCTCGTTCAGCACGATGATCATGCAGATAATCTACCATCAATTCAACATCTCATTCAGTCCATTTGCAGTTCCCTCCACCCGGGCCAGGAGCATGGGGTTGAGCAGCTTGAGTCACCATGAGATGAGATCGAAGTGCTTCAAGATGATCAACAAGAGTAACAACCTGCTGATGGATAAGCTCTCACCTCTCAGAGTGAGAGGAAAGATAGAATTTAGGTTCTCGGATAAGCCACACCATGGGGTATGTACAGGAGCGAAAGGAAGGTTTGTGAATGTACAAGCTTTTGTCAAACAAATGGATTCTAATCGTGAATCAGCCAAAATCACATTAGAAAATGCTTGTAGCGACATGAAGAAATACTACGATAGATCAACCTGTGATTCAAAAGAGTATAAATCAGGAGATCTAGTTCTTCTTGAAGCAACAAATATTTGTACTGAGGGACCTTCAAAGAAGCTCAATGATCGACAATATGGTCCATTTAAAGTCAAATCCAAAGTTAGAAAAGCTTTGTACAAGCTTAAACTTGACTGAAAGTGGTGTGGTATTCATCCGGTGTTCCATAAAAATATAATTCATCCCTATGTTAAAGGCGAATTTGATTCTCAAAAGGAACCACCACCTCCTCCCGAAATCATCTCCCATGTTGCTGAAATGGAAATAGATTCCATCGTAGATTCACATGAACATAGAGGTAAAATTCAATACCTCATATCCTGGAAAGGATTTCCACATGAAGAAAACAAATGGAAGAATGCCTCAGAGCTAAAAAATGCCCCTGATGCAATCAAAGATTTCCATCAACGTCATCCAACTGCTCCTTGCCCGGAAAAGACAATGAAAGTCTGATCTGTTGAATCTGACCCAATATGTGAATGTCCCATATGTGGTGGTATACCCCTCCCTACACCTTCTTCCATGTTCTTGGAACCTGAATTCCTTGAATTCCGAAAAGGTTATAATCATTTTCATTCTTCTTGTTTTGAATTTCCTAAATTAATCCCTTGTGCCGACACTTCATCTCAGAAAGAGGATAATGTCAGAACTCTAAATTCTTTATTTCACATTTTAGTCATCTTGATTTATCATTGTTAGTCATGCTTCATAAGTGTGCCCTAGGCCCTACTGCGCATTATTCAGATATGACATAGTGCTTACTGATAGGTTACTGATATACCCTATACCCTGATGGTCCGTGCGCACTCGTATAGTATATAAAGGCTGGGTAGTACACCTATATTCCCTAGTCTTGAAATTGCTTTACACACTTCGTCCCTGGAGTGATATTGAGACTAACCCTTATCCTTGTCCTCACAACATGCCTGGCAACGAGTGTACAGGTAGTGTGGTGTGCCACCTTGGGTGGTATCAAGAGCACACTTGCCAAGAGCTCTCTCATTCGTGATAAATGCTGACGAGTGAATTTAAAACCTAGACAAAGATTTGAATGAAGAGTTCATCAGGCCTTCCCTTGAGTTTTCAAACAAAACTTCTGATCTCCTTGTCAAAAGGAAACAGATCCTAGCTGTTAGATGGGGGAAATCACCATTGTTCTGTGTTGTGAGACGAGGGTGCACCAGTGACTTAGATCAGATGATGGTGAGCCCTTGTGAGGGCCAGGGACGATGACTACTATTTTCCCTTAGATACAGGCTGACATTTATAGTATATATTATTTGTGATGGTCAGTGCATGACTCAGATGTACATATAATCTGTAGTCTTTGTCTGATGTATTGAGACCAAGCTTGGTTTGCTCATATTTGCAGCCTACTAGTAATGCCAGTGGCTGAACAGCTGATCTTCAACACTCCCCCTCAAACCTAGCAGAGGCTGAGACCTTTGGAGTGAAGGATGTGTTTCTGATGTGAGAGCACTTTGGTTAATATGTCTGCAGTCATCTCATCCACATCAGCAAATCACTTTGTTCTGTATAGCTCTGTACAGTTCTGTCCAGACACTCATTCTCTGTGGAGTTCTGTGGCTCTGTGGCTCTAGGTGTCTGTGGGTGTCTGTGGGAAATAAGACAAGTCTGTAGGGTTCTGGGGGATTCTGGTGGTTCTGGGGGATTATGGGGGGTTCTGTGTGATTATGGGGGGTTCTGTGGGTTCTGGTGGGTTCTGTGTAGAAGCTGTAGAAATATAATA
>JBBPMD010000873.1:0-12088 GCA_038090095.1 Zangia roseola | reverse complement strand
TCTCGATAACAACTTCCCAAGTTGCTCGGAGTGAGTCTTAGAACTACACTTGTATTGCGTAGAACTAGCTGGGGAACTACTGTACAGGTCATTGGGTATTTATAGGAGACTGGGTGGATAAACGGGGAAACTAGTCAAAAGAGTTCAACGGAGGAGAAGGATGTCCTTTGGAGGTGAGAAAGGAACATAAGAGAGGTTAGACATAAGGGGAACGGAGTTCCGCTTTCTAGGAAAGGAAAAGTGCTTCATAAGGAAGTTAACACATCAGGAAGTTCTGAAAGCGGATGTGTTAATGCATCCCAATGGAGGTTAGAATGAGAAAGGCCAAAAGAGTAGAAAGGAGACACAGAAGGAGCTCCGTAGGAAAGGATCATTCCAGGTAAGGAAAGAGGAGTGATGTCATCATAGTAAGAGTCGAAGGACATAGGAGATGCTCACCAAGATGGTTCCGGAAGTTCCGTTGGTACTTCCGTAGTTTCCGCTTCTGGAGAATCTGGATTTTCTGTAACACCCTGAGCACCTAGGGAATAGGTTCTCATCAAATATGGCGTGCGACGAGGTAAATATTGCATTATTTGGTCGCATGAAGATCCAATTAGAATCAGATCCAGCGGAGATGCCAAGGTAGATCATCAATTGGGATTTTGGTTGCAATTTTCCAGTCCGGATTTCATTCGGGATGTGCACGTAGGCACCGCATCCGAACACATGGAGGTGTTGGATTGAAGGTTGTTCTTTGTGTACTAACTCGTATGGAGTTTTCCAATTGATCCGAGCAGATGGAGTGCGATTGTATACATGGCACGTGTGCGCAAAAGTGAACTCCCAATATGAGTCGGGAAGGCATGCTTGTAGTCACATAGACTGAGCTTTGTCCATTAAAGTACGAATGTGTCACTCGGTGCGTCCATTCTGCTGGTGTGCATAGGGGGCGGATTGGAGAATACGAGTGCCTTTGTCGCGCAGGAATTCTGTGAATGCTTTGGAGGTATATTCTCCCCCTGAATCAGATCTCCATGCCTTGATAGGCATGTTGAACTGCGTGTTGACATAGGCAAAGAACTGTTTAGTGGCCTTAAAGGCCTCGGACTTGTTCTTTAAGCATTGAACCCAAGAATGCAATGTAAAGTCGTCATAGAAGATGATCGCGTACTTGAATTTATGATACGACTCTATCTCAAACGTTTTAAGGTCTGAGTGTATTAACTCAAACGGGGCGTTAGCACGCGCCTCAGAGTGAGGGTACGGTCGGTTGGGTTGCTTGCCAAGTTCACAACCTCGGCAGAGAGTAGGGTCTTTCGGCGTAATGACGCTCAGAAATTCCTTAATATGTTTGGGCGCATGTTTAATAACATCTTTTGAGGGATGTCCCAAGCGACGATGAATGAGTTCGTAATCAACTGCTGTCATAGACAAGACAGTTGTAGCATTGAGCTGTGTCGTGGGAGCGCGCATCCAATACATGGTGTCAGAGCCATGGTTATGAAACGAGAGGATAGTACGCTTCTGCTTCTTGTGATAGAAGGAGAGGGTGCCTGGCGATGCTCTCAGTGTAAGGGCTTTATCTTTTAGTAAAGTGCCCATCGAGATAAGGCCGATCGTGCATGATGGCATATAAATTACGGGCGATAATCGCACCGGTTGGCCATTAAAGTCGACGATAATCGTGCCTACACCTTTGATAGGTGCAACGCCGTTGGCGGTCTGTGTAAAGTGAGGTTTGTCATATTCAACATATTCGACGAAATCGTCGAAGTGAGATGAGTAGTGCGAAGATGCACCAGAATCAAGGAGCCACATATGGCGGCGCTCATCAGTCTGTCGTTGCTTTCCTTTACCAACGTGGTGAGAGCAATCGTCACACATCGTATATGAGGGTAATGCAGTATTCGCATTGATAGAGTTACTATCTACTACATTGGGTATCGAAACTAATGAATAATTTTGCTGTAAGGGCGTAAACGCGCCGTTAGTACCCAAAGTAGGATAGGATGAGGAGGGAACATACTCAGACGTCTTCCCATCGAAGTCGTAAAACCTCTCCAGCCACTCATCTGGGTCAGACCCAAGAGAGACTGCATCATCGTAGATGGCATTGTCGTCGGACTCGACCATCTCGATGTCGGGCTGTTCCAGAATGCGGTCCAGGAGCGAGTTGCTCGAGGAAGGTTGACCAGTAGACCAGTCAAGATGCTTGTTAGCAATCTTGTCCACATTGTGGATGGTCTGAATGGATGGCGTTTCGCCAATCCGGTTGAGAAGGGAGATGGTGTTCTGGACATGTGGGAACACGGGCGGACCGTAAGTGGTGGCGCCGGGAGTGTACGAGAGGGCACGCGGGTCGACAGTAGCGGGGGTGGCGGCGACGGTGGGAGGTGCCATGAAGGCGGTGTAAAATGCGAAGGAGGCAGATTCCTGAGTGGTGGCGGCTTTCGCCTTCCGCTCGTCCTGTTTCGCCTGACCATCTTTCGACCGCTTGCCATTGTGACGATGTTTCTTCTTGTCATCACCGTCTTTTCCTTTTCCCTTGCTGTCTCCCTGCTGCTGCTGGGAGAACTGCAGATCGTTATCGCCTTTCCGCTTGATAGCGGTGTTTCGGTTGGCCTGCTGCTGCTGGCCGTTCTGCAACTGGTTCGACTTGCCACGGTTGTTGTTACCGGGCCGGTTGGAGGTATGTTGCTGGAAGGCGGTGATAGTCGCCTTTTCGAGGTCGCCAAGGGTGGGGATTTTGTCACCAGGAGCAGGGGTAGTTCCTGTAGCTGCATCTGCAGCGGCTACAGCATTGGCGGATGGAGTGCCAGTGCCAGTGCTCTGATTGATGATAGTGGTGACGAATTCAGCATATTTGGGAAGCTTGGCGAGGGCCAGCATGGCCTGAACCTTAGTGTCTATCGGATACTGTAGTTCCGAAAGTCGCGAGAAGTGCGAGTTGAGTTTCGCAAAGGCAGGTGAAGGGTGAGAGTTCTCGGGGATGGTAATGGCGAGAAGGGATTTGAACTCGATGAAGGCTGAAGCCATGGATGTGACGTCGTATTTCTCTTTGAGAGAATCCCAGAGCTCCTTAGCGATGGAGTCCTCGGTGAGGGGAGGGAGCAGATGGTGCTCTACCTTGAGTCTCAAGGCTCCAAGGGCCTGGTCATTTCTGTCGTCCCAGAGATCTTGTTTATCCTGGTCGGCGGAAGCATCTTCCGTTCCTTCGGGGCGTTCACGTACCATGGAGGACTGCCAGAGTCCAGCCATGTGCAGGTAGGCTTGCATTTGCTCAGCCCACTTGCGGTAGTTGGCGCCGGAGAGGGTAGGGATGTCTTTGAAGGCGGAGGATGCAGACATGGTTGGTTTGGTAAATGGTCTAGGGTATGAAGCGTCAGTAACCTAAATCACAAAGTGAATGAAGGGAGCATAAAGACGCGTCAGACGTTCAGTGACCCATGGTCCAAAGAGACAAAGTCTCTCCATTCCAATAGTCAAAGCACCACAAAAGTCGAGGGCGTATAACGCACGTGCGACTTGTATGTGCTGAACGTTTGGAAGCTATCGGGCGTGAAAACGCACACGGATAGTTCAAGGTGTTCACCCATAATCGCAATGCTGAATAGGGCGCGGGAAATTCCCACGCACCACAAATGGCGGAGCAGGGCTCATAACCTGTTCGAAGGGCTATGTAGGAAAGTGTTGCGTTGAGTTACTTACATTGTTCCTAACGTTCGATGGTGGTGGTATGAGATCAAGAGTGATTCAAAGTCCTATTATAACTCAGCTACAGGGCGAGTTATATATACATGGAAGTCATGTGACTTGTCTTATGTAATACTACACTACGACTACACTACAACTTCAACAGTGAAAGCGCGTGAGGAGGCAGAAGCGCGACAACATGAGGCCGAGGATACAGAACGACGATGCGTCGACGAAGAGGCAACTCAGAGCCTCCAAGAGAGCGAGAAGACCGTGGGAGAGGGGTTTGGAAAAGCCAGTGGACCGTTGTCCGCCGGCGTGAGTGTTGGTGCCCCAGAGGAGCAAAGGGTCACCACGATCAAGGTCCCGGGCAGGAAACGGAAGGTAAGCAAGCAATGTCTCCACGCACGTAGTTAACTGATGAGGACTTTTCAAAGAGCTGCTCCTCTCTTTCTCCCTGATGAAGAGGAGATCGAGGAGGTCGAGATCGACGACGAGGAGATAGACCACCCGGACCCGTGCGGGTACTGTGAGGAGCACAGGGTGAAGTGTCAAGGCCGACCTGGCGTCGCTTGCAACGCTTGCAAGTCGAAGAAAGGGTCGTGCGCCTACTCGATGGGTTGCGGTCGCATGGGGAAAGGGAAGGCGAAGGCGGTAGAGCCCATCTACAAACGTAAGTCCTTTGTTGTCTGTCTTTTTCTTTTTACTAATTCGTTCTCCAGGACTTCCTACCACGACCGCACTAGCTGGTCCGTCGCGACGTGTACCTGGACACTGACAGGCCCTCTAAGCGGGTGAAGGCCAACCGTACCGGACCACAAAGCGCCACGCAAATCGCAGTGACTCGTATCGAGGCCGGGCTGCGCCTCAAACAGGCGCAGCTGAAGGGAATGGAGGCCGACATTGTGTCGATGTATGGGGAGCTGGAGGTGGTGAAGAAGGCCATGGGTTTCGAGTAGATAGTGTTGAGTAGAATTGTAACTTGTATCTTCCCCTTGATACCCAATCGAAGCGTGTCCGAGCAGTCATGTGATGTGTGATCCGAGTGAAGCGAAGTCCAAAGAAACATAACACTAAGTCAAAAGAGATAAGATACGAAATAAAAACGAGAAAGAAAAGAGAGAGAGAGAGAGAGAGAGATAGTCCATTTGGCGAGATACCTGCTCGACTTGTGTTCATCGACTTGTTCTTTTATCGTCTATACCTTTGATATCCCAAAAGATTAGCGTGGATTAGCGCAGAATTTCGAAGAAAAGCGAGACGTAACATGCGCTGTGTCTCTTGGCGCGTTCGAAGGCGTAAGTCTAGGTATCTGGGCTGTGAGACACTAGAGACGAGAGACGAGAGAGAGAGGACGAGATACATAGAGATAGAGAGAGGAACAGATGTTTTTGTTTTTTTTTGTTTTTGTTTTTCGGATAGAGAGTAATGCTAGAGAAAGAGAAGTTGAATATGTTCGAGAGACGTTAAGACGGTTTTTTTGCTTTTTCTGATATCGAGAGCTCTGGACTAATCCCAGGGTAAGACTGAGGTCACCGGACTAATGCCGGGGTAGAAACGTAGACATATCATAGTTGCGGAGGAGGCTAGTCAGATTCGACCAGCTCCCCATCCTCGTCATTCTGCTCTGCATCGTCTATTCCTACCAGATTTCCTAGTTCTTCTTCATCCATGCCAGTCATAATCGTAACCGGCACCGCTGATCGAGTCTGAGGATGATATGGGATCAAACGGAATGCTGAGTATCGCAATCTAGAGACTGCGCCGTCCAATTCCGCCAACAAGTACGATCCTCCAGTAGTCCAGCGAAGGACCACCATCAGACCTAAGTACTGTGGTTTCATCTTTCGGTTCAGCTCCTTTTCGATGCAAGAGTTGCAGACTAGAACTAGACTTCCAGGGGAGAAATCATAGTCCTTGATCCGATTCTTGAACTGCTTTTCGAATTGTTGGATTGACGCAAAATGAGCCTGTAGGACCCGTCCGCGGATCAACTCTAAGTCTTCCTGACACTTTTGGAGCTGCTGAGCTCTCCAAGCAATCAGGTCCGCTCTAGAAATCGTATCAGTCTCAAGAGGAGGAACGAGAAATGTTGCTTCAGATAAATCAAATGGAAACAGCGGTTCAATGCCGTGAACCATGAAATACGGTGAAAGTCCTGTTGATTTGACAATCATGACATGCTCGGCCCAAAAGACTGAGTGAGCTGCACGAGGCCAGCGTGACTCCTCCCCCTGGGTACTTTTCATGATGGCCTCCTGGACATCATAGTGACGGTGCTCGACCACACCATTAGCCTGGGAGTTGTAGGGGGAGATGTGGATATGGTGGATACCATACCGCTGTGCAAGAACATCTAGGGCTTGAACAAACGCGGATCCGTTGTCAGTAACTATTTCAGATAAAACACCCCATCGACAGAGGATGTCTTCATAAATGAAACATGTGAGAGCGGCCACATTCTCCACTCAGGATACACTGTCATGGCGCACCAAGCTTGCACGATGTAGCAGTAACCGCCTGCACAAGGCATAAGCATAGTATCCACATGAGCTTTGAAGAAAATCCCACCGATCATAGGGACTGTTGGCAGAATATGCAGCCGTTGCGTCTGACAGATCTGGCACTCATGACAAGTCCGAATGTACCATTTCACGTCGTCCGCTAGCATCGGCCACCAAAAGTGCGCGAGAAGACGAGTGCGGACTGTGTAGACACCCTTGTGCCCGAGGCCATCGTGCGCCTCCTTAATTAGTCCGTACTGTTTCTCCTCAGGCACCACCAGTTGATGGCAACTGTGAGGTTCTCGACGCCAGAGTGAATCGTTGTGGAAAAAGAAACGCATCACAGCGCTGATGAGGGACGAGTAGTCTGAGTCTGAAAGGTTAGCAGGACGAATTCAAGATTGGAGAAAATCGCGTATGCGACGGATCCTGTCCTCTTTCGCAAAAGCTTTGGAGGAACGAGGAATCGTCAGATTATCCACATCTGTAGATTCAGCAGATTGATCGACTGTGTTTAGCATCGTGTGAACCAGGGACCCTTTCAGGTTCGTCCGGACACTAGTCACATCAATATATGGTGTGTAGTTCCTGTGGGAGTCAGCGTCAAGTAGAGGAGGAAAGAAGCGGTCGTTTAAAAGAGTAATGGCGAAGGAGTAAGAGTTGTTGAGCCAATCTTCGTGATCCTCCTCGTCCGGAGGGTCAGCGTCAGAGTGGGGATGGCGAGAGAGTCTGTCAGCGCCTGTATGACGATCCGCAGGGATGTGAACGAGTTTGAAAGTGAATAAGAGGATGCCAGCAATCCATCGATTGATGACTGCGTTTGGCTGTAGATCCGGGTTGTCGATCATACCCTTCACATACTTGGCGTCCATTTCGACTGTAAAGTTAGCGACTCTGAAGATGAATATGTGAGCTGCTCGTAGAGCACGAAATAATCCGTATAGCTTGAGCTTCGCTTGGGAATAACGGCTCTCGACTTCAGTGAGGCTTATAGACCCGAAGCGATTAGGATAGCATTTTCCGTCCGCTCCATCCTGCAAAATGATGTACCCGACAGCCATGGTTGAGGTATCGACCACCAGGATTACTTCTCGACCGGACTCATAGTCCAGTCGGCGAAGTGCGGGTGAAGAGATAATAGCATCTTTGAGACGAGCCATCGACTCCCTCTGTGTGTCATCCCATTTGAATGGGACTCCCTTTCGGGTAAGATTGACGAGGGGTTGGGCAATCGATGTGAAATTTTTGATAAAGATGCGAAGAACTCCACACGTACCAAGAAAGCCGCGGACCTGCATCAGATTCTGACATTCAGGCCAATCACGGATTTTTTGGACTTTGGGCTTGTGAGGGATACGGCCTTCGAAGGTGCACTTGTGTCCAACGACCGTAGCATCCAGAGCAGCAAGCACAAACTTCTTGGCAGATACGGTAGCGCCGACATTTTGAAGACACTGCAGGATGCGATGGACCACCATAAGGTGTTCCCAAATAAACCGCCGGATACTGTCGTTGTCCGGGATGGTCTCATAGGTACCATCCTCAGACTGATAGTGAGTCTCTGTGGATTTAACGGGTAAGTCGTCAATGAATGGATAAGTGAAATGCGGGATTTCGTCCTGTAGAATGAAGGACATATCCACTTGATAAATCTGAACCGTGTTAGTGTAACCCATTGGAACAGTGGTGAGACGATGAGCCCCCAGAGGACTGGAGAACATGGTTACGTCCCTAGACTCTGGATGCAGCGGGCGCTGATCATAGCCTGCGAACAAATCCATCATCCCATAAACCGCATAACTGCCAAAGGATTCAGCAAATTGCTCCACGAAAGGCGGAGTCGAGGAGTCTCAGATAGTGACCGCATTTAGCGGCTGAAGGTCATGGACCAATCATAACGATTTACCGTCCTGCTTCACAACACAAAACCAGTGGGAACGGTATGCTGCCGTCGAAGGTTTGTAAACCCCCAACGTGATCCGGTCCTTGATGATCTGGATTGTGTCGTTCCACATAGCAGGAGGCACGGGGATGTTGCACAGTATCCAAGGTGTATGAGGTACAGTTGGTATCTTCACCGGAGGAAAGAACTGCTCATCAAGCCGACCACGCTCGGTAGGAATCCAAGCAAAGGCCAACTCATGTTCATGGACTAACCAGCGGACGAGTTTGAGTTCTTCTGGCCATAGCCAGCGAGCGGGATCGAGATCTAAAACTTCGAAGCGCTCTTGAGTAAAATGAGAGCCGGGTGAGAAAGGAGGAGGATGAGTGGGTAGAGGCTTTAAACTTTCAAGAGAATCGTCCAGCAAGCGACAGACAATACGAAACTCTTTGTCAACAGGGGTGATGATCGAGTGGACTTTCTTCGCGACCGGCTTGTAGGCCAGCGTGTGGAGAGAAGCATCATAAGAATAAACAGAGCAAAGAGCCATCATAGTATCTGAGTTGACCACAGAAATAGTCAAAGAGAGATAGTTGTATGTCGTGGAGCGAGGCGAGTCCATGGTAACAGAAACCAAGTCAGTGGGTAGAAGATGATATGCAAAGGTGGAAACAGAAGCGGATAAGGATTGAGTCGCGAGTTGGGAATGTGAATCTCCCCGTCGAGTGGACAGATCATCGAGTCTTAAAAACCCATCTCCACTATTGAGGAATGGTGTTGGCAGTGGATCCCACTGCGACAGCGTGGACAACCTTCCTTCCAAGGACAGGTAGGAAGTTTGTACACCACGCCAGTATTCGGATCGCGGAGAGTGATATTCTGTCCGCCGTCAGGGAAGTCGTCCGTAGAAGCGCTAAGAAGACAGTGGAATGGACGTCCGAGTAGGATATCGAAGTTGGCGACTTCTACAATCTGGACCTGGAGAAGGGCCCTCCCTGCCCTGAAGTCGAGCAGGAGGTCTTCCATTACCCCAAGCGTCCGATCCGTCGTCATATTGACCACTGACATGTGCATGACATGGTCCGGATGGCAAGGAAGACCGATCTGTTCCCAAACACATTGTGGCATCGCAATGATTTCTGAACCTGAATCCAGCACGCACGACAGCGTCTGGTCGGTCCCTATCACCGTGGCCTCAATAGACCGTAATGGCAGGGAGTGATGAGCAATGATGAGACCGTCCTCATTTCTAAGGATACAGTGCCCAAATTCGCGCTCCACCGCACTGGGATCACGTCCGGAGAGTTTCTTTACGTCCGTATTATTGGACATCTGATTTATCTGTACGAAGTTAGTGGATACTCGTTTGACCGCAGTGAGCTCACGGAACTGTTTGCGGAAATCCGGGGCAACAGCGAAGAGCTCTTTCACAGGCATGGGTATTGTAGCCTCCAGAACTCGATTGAGTACATGCTTGGGAGCGGTCTCGTCGTCTAACGCATGCGTATACCTATATTGAGTGGTTGGGACATAGGTCATGAGAGGGTCAGCAGGGTTTGTGCGGGTAGAAGAATCAGGTTTCGAAGCAACAGGGGCCAGCGGATTAACCGTGTCTCCACCTGTGCTAGGAACCGGTGTTGGAGGATGCAGGGTTGAAAGACGCAGCGCGGGGTTAGTTACAGATGATGAAGGAATTGTTGAAGAAGAAGAAACCGAATTGCCCGTAGGAGCAGAGGAGGACGCAGACTCCTGAATGGCTGGAGATATAATCTCCTCCTCCATGTCAGCTACAGTAGCTGCGCACGGATTAACAGTGGGCTTACGAGGAGGGACATGAACCCCATCAAAACGAACTCGCTTGCCCTTACTGTTCTTTGAAGCTTTGTCCGCTTGGAAAGAAGCCCAAGCTTGCACAATATAAGGTTGAAAGTCCGGCATTTCCATCTGAGACGACTTGTAGTCATCCCAGTTGCCTAGATCCGAAACTGTCATCAAGAATGCAGACGGATCGATATCCAAGATAGCCGGTGTCTCGTCGTGAGTTAAAGAAAGAATCCCCGCTGTAAGATGTGGAGGCGGATTGCGGATAAACGACGAAGATGTAGTCGCTGTCGAAGAAGACTGATTCTGCGAAGCAATGCGCTCCACAGAGTCTCGCATACAAGTGCTCCCAGGTAGACATGGAATGCACGATCCATCCGGCATACACAAGCAATTGTCAGAACCGCGGACAATCTTACCAGATGCAAGATCCTCCCGACACTTGGGACAGTTGTTTATGCCATGCCCAAGCACACCGCAATAATGACAGTCCAAAGGGGGACGCATAGTAGCCAGGTTAGTCTCCTGTTTCACAGGTTGACCTTGCGGCGGGGGTGTGCATGGCAAACGATAAGACCGTTGTGCTTGCGCAGTCTGAGGTGCTGTAGAAGGAGAAGAATCGTAGTCCGGAGGACCGTTATGCAAAGCAGAACCAGTTAAAAGAAATTTAGCCGCTGTTACTGTCTCGTTCATCGGGTAGGGATCGTCTGGGTGGAGGTCTGGCTTCGTAATAGCCAAGCGCTCCAATACCTTGTTTTGGACGAAGGCTGGGAATCCCTTCATAAAGAAGATGTTGCGCTCGGTTTCCGAAATCTTGTTGTTGCTAAGGAGGTGAGCAGCAATCTTGGTGAACTTCCTCTGATATTCGCTGAGGTCGTCCTGCGAACGCATTGGTCGGGCAGTGTAGTCCTGGACGAGGTACTCGATGTCCGTGCGACAATACCGATTGATACCCTCGCATCCCAGGTACAGGGTCTTAACTTCTTGGACAAAGTCTGCCCATGCTGGAGGGTTAGCAGAGGTAGCAGGAAGAGTCTCCCAGACCTCGGCTTCCTCGAGGTCCGTGTATCACAGAGCGGCCTTGATCTTGTCACCTTCTCCCAGATTGGCCTGGGTGGTGATAAAGTCGATGTCCTCGAGGTAATGTGGTAGCTGTGCTGGTACCTTCCCGTCGAATTTAGGTGCGTTGGGAGTGCCGCGAAGCAGCATCTGGAAAGGTTGCTGAGCCATAACCGGTAGCGGATTAGGTGGTAGCGGTAATGGCAATGGCAGAGGTAATGGCAATGGCAAAGATGATGGTGACGGTGAGGATGATGACGAAAGAGGTGTAAGCAGGCTGAGAGGAGTGAGAGGAGATGGCAGAGCAGGCAATGGTGAGACTATAGGTGGGACTGACATGTCGAATAGATATGACAGTGACGGTGCCGGGCTCGAGTTCCCTGAGAGAGGATTCAAAGGGGGGGGAAAAACTCCTCCTCAATCTAAGGACTCGAGCGAAGTTAAAGGCAACGCGAACGGTGAAATGTTGTCAGGTGTGTGGACAGGCGATGACTCGTGATAGGCACTGGGTATGAAAAATTCTTTGTCAGACGACACAGGCAACGGTGCCTGCAGCGGATCAACGAGTGGACTCGTGGATCTCGGTGGATCAGCTCAATTGCTATCTGATACGTCCACCTGATCACTCCCGGATGAATGTGGGTCAGTGAGAGGTGGCAACGAGAATGAGGAGATGTCGGGGAGGTCTGACAAATTGTGACGTGCCCTGTCTGGTGATACTGACGTGAGCAACGGCGAGTCACCTGAGATGTCGAGATTCTGCAGTCCCGCAAGGACCAATTCGTAAGCGAGGTCTTGAGCGTTGCGACGGGGATTTGGTCTGAGCCTTCTTCTATACAGCTCTGTGGAACCCCTCGCGGTGGGCTCCAGTTGAATGATCCTAAGTGCGCTTGGAGACCAAGCACACAGGTTAGTTTTGAGGCGAGAGGTTCGTCCCCAAGAGTTCTAGGGAGAGGAGTACAGAAAAGAAGGATACAGTCGACCAACCAAGCAGGCACAAAGCTGGTCCGACGCTTGAAAACTAGGTCCAAAGGTAGAGAATGAAGTCTGAAGTCAATCGGACTAATCAACGGTTTGTTAAACCGTGCACGGGGACAATAACGAGACGACGATGATGCTGACGATGACGATGACGATGATGCAGGGG
>JBBPMD010000872.1:0-12113 GCA_038090095.1 Zangia roseola | reverse complement strand
ATGTATCATTGATCAGTTCATTGCCGCCGGAGAACGTAAATGGTTGCAACGAACTGGTCTGGTTATGAGCCTGCCCCACGGTTACGATGGACAAGGACCGGAACACTCGAGTGGAAGAATCGAACGTTTCCTCCAACTTTGTGGCGACCATCCGCATGTCTTCCCCACGCCCGAGAAAGTAGAAAGGCAGCATCAAGACTGTAACATGCAGGTCGTGTATCCCACGTGAGTGCTATGTGTGTGTGAATTCCCGTCGCTGACATACCCACTAGTACGCCGGCCAACTACGTAGGTTATATGCTTGGTGTCAATGATGGTGATACTGACGCAAAAATAGTTCCACGTCCTCCGCCGACAAATACATCGTGACTTCCGGAAACCAGTACGCGCTTATTCTACTAATTTCATGAAGCTCATCATGCAATGTGTGATTAGTTGATTATTTTCTTCTCGAAATCCTTGTTGCGTCATCCCCAAGCCCGCTCGGATCTATCGGATATGGTCGGAGACACCCACTTCCAGCGATACCTGCCCGAGTCTCATCCCGAGAGCTTGGTACCGCCTGAACAAATTCGTCGACACATCCTTTGCACGGGTAAGCTTTGCGTCACTCTGAAAGATCAGCCCACTGAGCCATTTGCAGGCCAGGTCTACCATACACTCCTACAAGAACGTAAAGAGAAGGGTGTCAAGGATGTTGCCATCAGTCGCTTAGAACAATTGTCGCCCTTCCCTTATGATCTCGTAGGAAGACATTTCTCGGGTTTTTACTCTAACTAACGCCTTTCAAGGTCACACCACACCTGGATAAATACCCGAACGCTGATCTTTTATGGTGTCAGGTAAATATATCTGTGCTCACCTTCCTATTGTGATATGAACGTGGACTTTAGGAGGAGCCTCTCAATAACGGGGCATGGACCTACGTTGGTCCTCGCATTCTCACCGCTGCTAACGAGACCCAATACCACCGGGGCAAGTATCCTCTCTACGCAGGGCGTGAACCGACTAGCTCTGTTGCGACGGGTAGCAAAGTATGGAATAAGTTTACCTCATGTTTTTGTGCACTTGCTGAGCGTTTTTGTAGGTCCATCACAAGAAGGAGATTGAGGAGTTCCTTGCGGCTGCATTTGCTGAGAACTAGCGAAACATGTCGCTTTCACAGTATAAATTATACTTTCGATTAGATCTTAATGATGTTGGGCGAATGGATAAGCTGATGATGCCTACCCGATGACAACTGATACGAGAGAGAAAAGCCAGGGGAACTTTTCTGCAGTTGCGCCCAGATCGATGGTATTCAGCAAATATGGCTAATACTCGAAAAATACGCACTGCCGAGTATCATCCAGCGTGCATGGCACCATCTTCATTTATGACGACGTTGTTCGACTCTCCGGTGTCTTCGTTTTCAGTGTTCTTTTGTATGAAATTTCGGAGCGTTGCCTGCTGTTGATCCTGTTCATGAGGTGTATCGACATCGTCTCTAGCTTTCTGCGGCTTTCGTCTTCCCGTTGATTCTTGAGACCCAATGATTTCTGCAAGAGAATGAGGTTTCGATATTCTTCCGTGATCATGAACCTACCCTCCAAGAAAAGAAATTCATCTACTCGACGGACGATACCAGCTAGGGAGGTAATGTCAAGACGAGGCTATACACGACACCGAACGACGACACGTTACCAACGTCTCGTTGTTGCACAGTCGTTCTCTTCTCCCTTTCGGCCATTTTCTGGCATGCTTGTGAAAGACGTTTGATAAACTCTTCCGTCGCGAGCGAGATCAAGAATGTCGCGTCCCGAGCGACGATTGGGAGGTCCTGCGTGATGTATGCATGACGGTCGTCCTATGGCGTGAGGGAGACGTACCTTGTCCGCTTTGATGATCCGCTGGACTCTCGAAAACGGCAGGATGGACTTTCCGGGCTCGCGATCGCGTGATGCGGCGTCCTTTTTGTCCCGTTTGCTCCGCGTAGGCTCGACCTCGTTGGCGTCTGCCTGGACTTCGGTGTCCGCATCAGGTGGTGGTGTTGGCTCTACCTGTATCACTTCCTCTTCAAGTGATGGGGACATTGGAAGTTCAGACGTCTTACGTAAATCACTTGAGATCAACCGTCGACCATGTCAGAAAGAACGCATGGCAGTAGATCCCATCGTGTCAATACCCTAGGCAACCTCCAACACTCCATGCGAGCCAACTACACAGTACATGGAGTCGAAAACGTATGGCTGCCCGTCACTGATCCGATCTGTGCTCATCTCTCGTCACGATCGAACACAGTATTACAGGCAGGTCCGGACCGCCAACCAGAGCATCTCGCCATGAACCCGTCGTACTGACATCATGGCACTCGAGGTTGGCGCGTCCTATCGTAACCCACACTTTCCCGGTGTCCGTGCGTGCATGTTTACTTGGCTGACAAGGTCAGTCGAGGAGACGGGGTAGTTCGATCTGACCGACCCCTCCTTGACGTTTTAGCTGGTGGGCGCACGTGAAAAACGACGTTGGGCCCAGACCACCCCTGATCTTTGATATGGCTTGCGGTGCGTCCTCGCATGTCATTCGGGACTCGGACCTTGAGGCTGCTCCTCGGACTTGACAGGCAGGTAACTGGATTTCCTTTATTCTTCGTCAGTGACGCTCAAGGGACACCCGATTTCGGAATGAAGTGGGGAGGTCACGGTAGCCATGTATGAGTGGTGGAAACGCGGCGTCTCAGGCACGCAGCCAAGGAAAAAGGGAGTTTGGTCCGTCCACACAGACGCGGTCGAAGGAGGGTCATCAACCTGTTCGCAAAAGCAAGTGCCAGATGACATACTGATTACGGCCGCAGATCCTGTGAGTACGAAAAAGGCTACCAGAACGATCCAACGACTCACGCCGGATGGCAGTATACCCAAGCGGCTTACTCGGAACGCACCAATTTACCATGCGCACCCCTTCGTTTTCGAGACATCTCTCAAGGCATGTTACCTCCCAGTGTGTCTACTCTGTCCTCGATTGGGCACGGCACTGCAGACAGTGCGGACTCGCCTATTGATAGAATTGACATGGTTATCTGTTCCTTTGCCTTACATCTCGTCGAACCTCCATCGGAACTGTTTGCTCTTCTTTGGGAGTTGAGCACAAAGGCTAGCTGGCTTGTGGTACTGGCACCGCACAAGAAACCAGAGGCAACCGTCCATGTTCTCTTCCGAAACCGATTTAACCGATGCATTGCAGATCAAAGAAGGGTGGGGTTGGGTGAAGTGGGACTGTGAAAGTTGGAAGCTATGTAACATGCACGATCGCAAAGAATTCACGCTGGAAAGGCGAGTCCATTGATTATTGAGAGGATTCTCGCATGGTAAACACGGCTTTTCAGGGTTCACTGTCGAGTGTATCGCAGCGTGAATCTACTTGATCGGGCTCACCAGGTTGCGGAAGGGGGGGGATAATGATTTCAGGGTAATCATCGTGAAGTGATGAAGATATGCAGAGCAGTGACGTATGTATCATCTGCCGAATAAACTACGCATTGAGAGCACTATGAGACCACCGGCCGCAGCGCTTCCGGCCACGAGTATAAACTCTCGAGCCCCGAGGTCCGGGCTCAGGGAGAATTGAGTGCCCCATGGTGCAGATGTAGATTGAACCACCGGGGTTTCCCGAGGTGATGGAGCGGCGAGGGCTCCTTGACGAACCTCTGCAGACACCTGCGAGATCAGCTCGGTCAAAAGGGTCTCGTGCTTGGTCAAGCGCTCCTCCAGTCGTGCTGCACTGTCATTTACCAACGCTTTGGTCTCCGCCCCCATCTCCTCCACCTTCCTCTCAAACGTCTGCGCCAATTTCTTCCGCTTCCACGGCTCCACGACGATAATCGCCATCATGAACACCACCACATTGACCCCAAGCACGGCCAACGACCCATACGTCGACGCACTCCGAATCTTATCGCTCCACACCTGCTCCTCATGGTACCGCGCCAATATCGCCCGCATCAACTCGCTAAACTCGCGATCAACGGCGTCTTCGGTCTCTGCGACGCGTGCCTTGGCGTGGGACTCGGATTGCTCGAGTGCATGGTCCGAGCGGACGAGTGAGGTGAATTGGCTGACGTCGGTGTCGGTCCAGCTTGATTTGCGCTGGAGGAGGTCGTTGACTTGGCGCTGTGAGACGGAGCGTTGGAGGACGGCGTCATCATAGGCTGACTTGGCGTCTCGGGCTGCACGGCGTGTTGCCTTGATGCGGGCCTCTTGAGACATGATGTGTATACGTTGGTCTCCATCATGATGCGCAATAGATGTACGATACCTTGTTCGACGACACGGCGCTTCAGCGCGTCGATTTCTTCGTAGCCCGTCACGCGATTGAGGTGCAGGCCGAGGTGTGAAAAGGTGGTTTTAGCTTGCTTTGAGAAATGGTCTGCACGGTGTCGCAGGGAGGTGCTTGCCAGAATGCTCCATTCTTTGAGACGGTTCTGGAGGGCTCGGGTGTGTCGAGAAGTATCGCGAGTTGAGTATGCCCGAGATAGGGAACGAAACGCAGTAATCCTATCCGTGCCTCTGGTCCGCAACATGACCGGACAGTAGAGACCAGCCGTAATACGCCGAAGAACAACTCTAACTACAAAACTATGCTATGTTACGCGAGTGAGAGCAAAATGGTGATCATTGAGGTAATAGAATAAGTACCCTCCAAGTCTACTTATTAGATCCATATCCAGGAGCGTCATGAGTACGTGTCATTCGGCCCTGCGCGTCCCGACCAAAACCAAGGCGAAAAATATTAACTCCAAACGTCCAACAACATCCGTGACCGTTCCTTGAGCATCTTGATCTCTGCGGCACCTTCTACCTCCGCGCTACCGCCTTTAGCTTCACCGAGGATTCGCATCAGCACATCCTCCACGGCCTTGCTCATCGACTTCGCATCACCACAAACGTAAATGTATCCCTTGCCAACAAGGATCGCATCGGCAATGTTCTTCCGCTCGTCCCACATGAGGTCTTGCACGTATATTTTGCTCCCGTCGGTCTTGTAGGGAGGCTCACGAGAGAAGGCACAGTGCAGTTTGAATTTCCCCTTGAGCTCCTCCACATATCCTGGCCATTCCTCCGCATACAAGAAATCTTCAGTGGACTTGCGGCAACCGTAGAAGAGTGAAATGCTGCCCCAGTCGTTGAGTGCTTCTGGTCCGTTCTTCTCAATAGTGCGCTTGGCAAGAGCAACACGTTCCTGCACAAAACCACGGAATGGAGCAACACCCTGTCACTTCGTCAGAAAATTATTGTAATATCGCGTTTCACAAATACTCACAGTGCCGGGACCAACCATGATGACGGGACTCTTCGGATTGGTGGGCAATCGGAACGTCGAACGGCGCACGTGAATAGGGACCTTGTATAACGCGCTATCCTTGTATGCACCGCGAGGTCCTTCAATAGCGTACGAAGGGAGAGACGTAATAACCTCCTCATTTGAGACATGCTTGACATTCAACAAGAAGTTCGTTCCGATACCATAGCAAGCACGAGCTGGGGCCAAAGAGTTGGGGACTGAATCGTACTTGAGCACGACAGCCGTGACATGAATCGCGGTAGGGTGAAGTTTAGGGCTGGAAGATATCGAGTAGTAACGAGGCTGCAGGCGAGGAATAGATGAAACGATGATATCGAAGGGGATAGACCATGCTGTAGTATTCTCAGGAGTGGGAGGAACCGAAATATTATTTCCAGCGGCAAGCTGAAGCACCTCTCCGAGCTTAAAGCAGCCGTTCGTGACAACTGCAGCATACTCCTCCTTGTCACCGCTCAACCTTTTAAGGAAGGTCTCAGCCTCGGGAGCAGGTGCATACTTGGAAAAGACGCCAAGCACTTGACGACCCGCAACCGCGCTGATATCGATATAATGACGAAGGACTGCACCGTAAGTGGTAGGGACAGGGAAAGGAACCTTGGCTAGAGCTGGATCGAGGGAATCGATATTGATGACGGTATCTTTCTTGAGTCCGAGTCCGAGTACACAAAGTAGGCGCTCTACCTCGACGTCAGGATTGCACGGCCAGACGCCGACATGGTCACCATGCTGGTAAGTGACTCCAGAGCCTTCTATGTCGAATTCCATGTGTACGCAATTCCGATTCGCATCAGGTTTGAATAGTTCGCGAGATACGGCAACAGGGGAAGCATAAGGATTCTTGGCGTCATGAATACCCTTTGTCTTGGTTAGGGCGCGAACCGAGTATTCACCTAGTGGACAGTTGAGAATCACGCATATTACCAAAAGTAGTACTTACCGAGATAAACCTTCTCTGGGGGATGTGAATCCAGTTCCGTAACTGTGAAGTCGGGGCTGTCTCCACCCTGACCCTCCTCGACACCCATGGCCTCAGCAAATGCCTCCCACATGCCATCCTTCCATGCGAGGTAATCCTCTTCCATGCTCTTGTCGTCATCGCCCTCGCCGCGTTCACCAAGTCGAGTAGCGCCCATCTTGGTCAATTCGGTATCGACGCTACGACCGATGGCATTATAATGCTCATAAGTCTTGTTGCCAAGAGCGAACACGACATATTTGAGACCTTCCAGTTTGTGTTCACCATTAGTGAACTCGAAGGACTCGTCAGTCAGATTCTGCATGAGTTGCACTGCATTGTCCGTTGGCTCGCCCTCTCCGTATGTGGCCACAACAAAGAAGACGCAGCAGTCCTCTGCGAGTGTATCGAGGTTCTCGAAATCATACTCCTCAGGGTCACAAACCAAGGACGAAAGACCGAATTTAGATTTTGCTTCCTTGGCGAGACGAATGGCGTATTCCTCGGCCGTACCTGTTTGTGAGCCATAGAAGATGACGATGCGCTTTTTCTGGATTGAAAAAGTAAGGGTGGGGTTAAGAGGGCGGAAGGAAAAATGGGGACGCACTCCTTCCTTCATTTTAGCGACGAAGTCCCTCGGGTTGCTGTGACCATTGGAGACTTTTGGTGGAGCGGTAGGAACGACTGCCTTCTGCCTGGAGTAGAAGAGCTGATCACGGAAGAGATAAGCACCGGCGAGGACGACGCCAACACCCAGGATGGCGATGTCGGTGGACGACGTGATGGCCATTGCTGGTAGACGACGAGAAAAACCAAAGGGAAAGTAGACAGAAGGGGGAGCCAGCAGAATGGCCCAGCGAGCAAATAAGTACTCGTCCTAGAACTAGAAAGAATAGAGACAAGAGCAGAGCAGGTGCTGCACTTGTAAACGTGACGCTTTCCCACGCCAATATCCGAACTAGATTATTTTGTGGAAATAAAATAATTCACCGGGGATGGGTCCACGGGTCTTTATACCAAACCGCAGCCTGTGCGCGCAGCCCACGGTCCGAGTCTGTCGCTCTGAATCGGCTATCACTGATTGTCCACCCGGCTGTACTGGCCGCTCTGGCAGTTCTGACGGAGTCAAGGAACATTTGTCTCAGGTTTCACCTGCCGTGGCGGCGGCAACCGGAACCAAATTCAGGATAGTGGGCTTAGCAATTGCAAGGTAGTCATCACCGGGGCGGTGTACACAGATATAGAAGTAGTAGATGAGCTGACGCTCTGGGATTCGCCTCCCCGGGTGGCTCGCATGTACACGCCATCAATGGATCGTCAGCGCCCGAAACATCCGTGGACTTTGGATAGTCTTCCCACCCGACGGATGTATAGATGCGGCTACCCACCATTTATTGCGTTCCTCGGCTTATGAAGAGAGCTGTTCTCTCTCACACTGCATGTCGTCCGTCGGCGAAGCCGTTGTGATACAACTTATAATCAGCCCACTCTGAAATATTCCTTTTGAGCCTGTCTGTCGTCACAGGATCGCACCGATACGTAGGTGACAGGAACGGGCCCAAGATTAATATGGAAGCCCTAACCCTAGATATGGGTTGCAGTTAAACTGACACGTAGACTAGTACGTCCGTCTCTAACACTTACTTTCACAATGTCTCTTCTAAGGTCGGTTTTCACTTTGCTTTGTTAATAGACCTTTCATCGACTTGATTGTAGACTCGGCCTGTGTGTAGCAGGCGTGTACGCCATGTTCCTCGTGAGTAGTCGCGTCATGTGTCAGAAGACGTCAGTTAACAAGTACATACATCCAGCTTTGGGCCATCGCGCAGGAGCGACGTGCGATTTCAAGTCTCGTTCACTCCCTGAAACTAACGCCATTCATATAGTGTCGGTCCCTTTCCAGTCCATCGACGGGCAATCCACCCACAAGTTCAAGTCGGCTCTATTTATCGGGACATGCCAGAGTTTCCTCAGTTCCTTGTCCGCTCTCTGCTATATTTATATGCGTAGAAAATCAGGATCGACTTTCTCTTCCTTGCTCGGCCTCGATGTTCCTACTGCACACTCCCATCCCAACGGTTCATCTAAAGTGAACGGAGCCAAGGTATCCATGAACGGACATTCCAAGGAGTCTACACCAGGTCATGCTTCCCTCACGGACCTATTTTCTCATCGTAAACGCCTGCTCCTTGGTTACCTTCAATGTTCTACTTTCATTGCCCTGGCGGCTCCGTTCGGCTTCGCTGCACTCTCTTATATCACATACCCCACCATGGTTCTCGGAAAGTCCTGCAAACTTGTTCCCGTCATGCTCATGAACTTCCTTCTTTACCGACGCAAGTTTGCCCCACACAAATATCTCGTCGTTGCACTGGTTACGACCGGCATCACTGTGTTCATGTTTTTCGGCAACGAAATACCCTCCAAAGCAACGCCCAGCAAGACCTCCGATGGAACGCAGTCTCCGTACTTCCAGCTTATTGGCATTGCCTATCTTCTCATCAACCTGATCCTGGACGGTGCCGTCAACTCGACACAGGACGAGATTTTCTCCAAGTACAAAGTCTCGGGACAGCAGATGATGTTCTGGATCAATGCGTTTTGTACAGTGCTGACCACGGCCCTCGGGACGCTCCCGTTACCATATATCCCCATCCTCCACCCCACATCTGGCACGCAGAGCGAGTTTGCCAGCGCGTTGGGATTTATACGGTCACACCCTTCGGTCATCGTTCCTCTCGTTCAGTTTTCGCTCACGGGTGCCCTTGGTCAACTCTTTATTTTTGAGACACTGCAGCACTTTGGATCATTAACTCTTGTGTCAGTATTGGTACCCCGTTTGTTCTTTTCAGCTGATGTATCTGATCATGTCTGCAGAACGATCACCCTTTCCCGGAAAATGTTTACAATGATATTATCTGTCGTGGTTTATAATCATAAGCTGACCATCGGCCAGTGGTTTGGAGCAGGAATTGTGTTTGCAGGGATATCAATAGAGGCTTTCGTAAAACGCAAAGGTATGGACTTGCCAGTCCATGACAGACAAATGCTCACAGGCACCGCAGATGTGCACCCAAAGCAGGTTGTACTGGAGAAAGAAAAGGCGAAAATAAAGTCGTTGTAGTTCAACATTTCTGCTCCTACAGTACCCCATGGCAGCCCACCTGGTAGACGACTCAACTTCTTTATACAGTATAATAATTATTCCAGGCCAAATAGTGCAGTGACACGAAGATTTTCCGCTTCTAGTGTCAGGGTTCTGTTGCCATCATGGCATCATCTCCATCAACGAATGCCCTTTTCCGGTCTTCTACTCTGAGAAACTGTCAACATCCAGTGGGGTCGAGCAAGGTATGACGCGAACCTTGAATCCTCCTCCTCTTCGTCGTCCCTCTTCCTACGTGACACCACTCTTTGCATCGGTGCTGTTGGGAAGTTGGCAACTGCAGCCTTTGCCTTGTATATCGATTCATATTCCTGGCGAGATCATTGGGGACAAAATTTACTTTCCCGCTCAGAAAGTGGCATACCTTGATCTGCGTCAAAAAACCGCCATTTGGCGATATACAGTATCGCCGATTCTGCACCAGATGAAGGGCATCTTCCCATGACAACTCACAGTGCCGCATGACGAACATGACCACAAACGCAGGGGACAGTGAGATGCCACCTAACGATCACTTTCAATACGAATGGCGCGTACAGTGACGTAGCAGGATTGGCGCACCATTGCAGTGCACGAGAACTTTGCCGCCTTGTGTTATAGCGTGTTGAATGAACTGGTCTGCCCTGTGCGAGACCAATTGAATGACTGGATAAGATAGAATGTCGGGGTGCTTACTCCGGGAATAGTCTAATCACGTTTTGCTCTTCGTTATCTTCCACATTCAACACCAAGTATTTGAATTGTTCGGGAAAGCGAGGTCGGACAGAGAACGCCTCCTTCTGATCTCGTATGCAGACACTGTAACGCGCGTGAATAAACATCCTGATAAATCCCCGTATCCCGTACACCGTGGCGCATGGGCTGCCCGAGTGCGATGCCAGACAGTGGTCACATCGAGAAACAAGAGACGCTTACATGTGGGTCACACCCAAAGACTTCAACGTTTCGAGTGATTTGGACGCTTGGAATGGGCCGAGTAGCAGACCGGGTAGTATTTCTTGGCACTCGCGTCTCATCTCATACCTGGATCGTCGTTAGCTTGAGCAACAACCAGAGTGCGTACATGCAGTAGGTCCGAAGAGGGGTATGTACCTCCATTCAACATCACCAGGTCCTTGCACCATATTTCGTGGGGCCTCGTCCGTGAGGTTGAGTGTAGCCATGGAAAAGAAGAAGGGAGAGGGGATAAACAATGGCGGAAGCGCCACCGGATATATAGTGGTGGTAATTGATATTGAGGGATTAATTACTGCTCTCGGAAACTTTCTTGCGGAATTCGGAGACGGATCTTCGACCATGGAGGTAGACGACGAGATACCGTAAGTTTCCTAGGTTTATTACAGTCGCATTGGCAACTACTATGTACGCGACAAAGGACCCTCATCGACCATGACGCGTCACCACCTGAACCATTGGCAACACCAAAGTCACGGCGGATTCCATGTACTATCATCACGGGGTTTCTCGGTGCTGGCAAATCGACACTGCTGAGGCAAGTCTACCCAGAATCTGGTGGCTCGCGGGAATGTCTCATCTACAACGCACAGGCGTATACTTACCGAGCGACACGGATATCGGATCGCAGTAATCATGAATGAGTTTGGGGATACAGCCGTAAGTCACCATGGTTGCCTTTGAAGCTCGAATTCTTATCGAAAACAGAATATTGAAGGTTTGTCGTATGGTGTCCATGTCACAATCGACAGCTGATATCATTTCCAGCCAAGGCAATCAATGTTACCTCCAGCGAGGACGTAATGGCAGAGAAATCGGAAGAATTTCTTGAACTCGCCAATGGGTGCCTGTGTTGCAGCATCAAAGACGCAGGCATCGCTGCCATCGAGAAGTTGATGGAACGCAAGGGTGCATTTGACCACATCATACTTGAGACTACTGGACTTGCTGACCCCGGTAAGGATCATCACTACCATGTGTGTCTATAATCTGAATCCAGCTTGAATTCAAACAGGTCCTATTGCGTCCATGTTTTGGTTGAATGAAGAATACTCCGAGGGGCTCAGCAAGCAAATATCCCTTGACGGTGTCGTCTGTGTGGTGGATGCGGTTTTCGGCCAGCAGGTAGTTATGAACACGAATCCATGAGATACTCGACCTCTAATCTGATAGTCAATCAGCAAATGGAAGAAGACCATTCAGTGGACGGAATTGGCGAGAGCCTAAGGTCCGTTAAGGTCATGGGAACTGCATCTATCCTCATATCTCTGGGCACAGGCAAATAGCTTGCTCGGACGTCATTCTGTTGAACAAGGTCGACCTCGTATCGGATGACAAACTAACATCGACGGAAGGAATGGTTCGCAAGGTCAATCCGTCGGCACCTATTCACCGGACGATGCAAGCAAATATCGATCTAGCCCACATCATGAACATCAACGCCTATGCTGGAGTCATGCAACTACAGAATACTACCTTGCAGCCTCACCGATGTGATGACGATTGTCATGACCATATTCACCAGGCCTCGGCAACCCACTACGAACTCCGTGGAATATCCAGTCTTCAGTTGTACATCCCTCCTTTGACGCCGGATCAACTCACCAGACTTGACCATTGGATTCAAAAACTACTTTGGCGAAATGATGAGCCGACGACGGGAGATCACGAGCAGCCCTACTCTGACCTCCAGGTACT
>JBBPMD010000871.1:0-12153 GCA_038090095.1 Zangia roseola | reverse complement strand
ACTATGAAAACTCTATGGCTAGTCTGGCACACACTATGATACTATGGCTACTATGGAATTACTATGAGTACTATGACTTTACTATGACTACTATGAGCACTATGGCAAAAACCTGGATTTGCTGATGAACATTCACAAATTTGTGGGGAGGGACTTACGTGCAGAACAGGCAAGTTCAACATGTGCTTCAATTACTGTTGGGTCATCAATTGCATCCCCACCAGCATCCTCAATGTAACCGGCTTCGGGCTCAGAAGGTGCCAGTGGTGGGCCATTAGGAGTTGCTGTGGGTCGCTCATTTCCTGAATTAGCTTGTACTGTAGTATAGTTAGTATTATTACTAAGGAGGATCAATAAAACCAGTCGTACCTAACACGTCCTCGAGAACTGAGAGGGATGTGCCCTTCAACATCCCTTGTTCTTCAAAATCTACATGGGTGGCTGCTAGTTTGTCGAGCTGCTGGTTGCATAACAGCATCTGGCCTAGGGCATTATGTCAGTTGGTGCGATGGTATGGCTCCTTGACGGCTTTGATGTGCTTCGACTCTGTGATGGATGAACAAAGTCCATTAGGGGTGCCAAATTGACGTATATGTATTGGGTAATGCTTCATTGCATGCTGTCGAGGGAGTGTGAACGAAAAAATAACGCCAGTCAAGCGGAATACTTCACGATATTGGTGAAAGCGATCGAGGGCATCATCTATCTCCATAAGTGTGTCATCCCCAATGACATTGCGGCGCACGAGGTAGCAAAACTCCAAAAAGGCACGGAACGTCCATACCACGTCAAGTGGGATGTGACCTTCGATTGTTGGGAGGTAAACCTATAGTAGATTAGCTGGGATAGTAAAATACAATTACAAGACGCACCTTCATCAAAGCTTTCGAGTCATTACCTGTCCACTGTTTGAAATGCCGTCCCTGAGGGAATCTTTGGAGGCCGGTGAATGGTGCTATAGCAGTAATCCTGAGAACAAGTTGTCGAGCTGTTTCAACTACAACCACAAGCGAAAATAACTGAGAGAATATGTACCGTCGATCAATATTGTCCAGAATGACATTGGCCCTATTAGTACCATGAATCTTCATGAGGTATTGTTCGACCCAATCAACCAAATGATCCTTGAAGGTACCTTTGATGATTTGGTGAAGGAGATCGGGGGAGAGTAGCCTGTAAATATCGGCCCAAGGGAAGTCATTTGTAAAAGGCTAAATTGACTGCCATTCAGACCCAGTATTGGACTGTGTGAGTGGAAAACGTACTACTAATTGACCAACAATGCCGTATTGATCCCAGAGCTCATCCAGTTCAAAATCTTGGACCAAAATCTCAGCATGTTCTCGATGAAACAACTCAGAAAACGTTGACTGAAAGTTGTGTAGTGGAAGTGGTAAAGGAGTTGTACGAGTCAAGTGTTTGAGAAGTAAAGGTCGAGTAAACTTTGTTAGAGTCTACTGCCACTAGTTGCATGGTATATATACTACTATACATTGTTTGTGTCTATTTGGTCTAGGGCATAGGGTATAGATAAGAGTTCTTTGCGCTATTGGCTAAGTGTCATAATGAGTCATGAGAAGTACACTGCCTTGGTAGGCTGTGCGAGTGAGTCATAGATAAGGCGTATAGCCTCGTGTCATGTGATCTGGAACTTATCCTATTGGATGAGTGATCCGGAGGCTGTTCATAATGTGGCAGCCAATAGGGTTGCGTTCCGAGCATAGGTTTTGCATGAGGCGGAACATGTGTAGGTCACGTGACTTCAAAAGGTAAAGGTGTTGAAGGTTGGCGTTTCGTTAGTGACCTTCAAGGTGTGAGCATATGGGTCGAAGAAGATAGGGGTTAGAGGCGTGTTTGTAACACTACCCCCCTTCTGTGGTGAGGCTCCTGAATCACCAGCGTCTAACCGGTTCATCGGAATATCTTCTTCAGGCATAGAGCATAAGTTTTCATGTGTTAATTGGAATAGACCGTTAAAGTCCGCGAAATTCATTCGAAGTGGACGTGGTGCCTGTGGGAATTTCTTGTGAAACTTGGCGATTGCCAGGGGCATGTTCGTCAGATTCGACTTCTTTTCCCATGTCCTTTCTTCATCAGAATATCCCTTCCAGTGAACGAGGTATTCGAAGGATCTTCCCTTCATCCGTGAATCGATGACGTAATCGACTTCATATTCCTCCTCCCTGTCTTCTGTTACATGGATTGGTCCGGGTCTTACGGCATCCTGCCCTGACAACCTTTCCTTATACGGTTTGACACGTGTGATGTTCACTACCGGGTGTATCCGCATTGACTTTGGCAATCTCAGTTCGACTGCGTTTGGTCCTTTCATATCGGTTATTTCATATGGTCCAATCCACTTTTCGGTCATCTTCTTGGAAGCACGAGGCAGCCTCAGAGTATCCGTGGCGAGCCAGACCTTGTCTCCTATTGCATAATTTGGGGCATCGGAACGATGCTTATCCGCTTGTTCTTTCATATGGTTTTGTGCCTTCTCGAGGTTGGCACGTGTTTCTTTTAACATGTTTTCCATATTTGCTGCCCATTCTTCGGCTGCAGGTGCTTTCATAGAGCGTTGTTCGATTCCCATCCTTGGGACGTAAGAACGTGTGACTTCAAAAGGGGTCTTTTTAGACGCCGTGTGCTTCTTTGCATTATACGAGAACTGCGTGATTGGTAACCATTCTGACCATGTGTCTTGGTTCTCTGAGCAATATAGCCTTAGATATTGTCCTATTTCCCTGTTGATACGTTCCGTTTGTCCATCCGTTTGGGGATGATGCACTGTTGACATAGATGTTTTTATTTTAGCGCGTTGCATAGATCTTTCATAAGGGTGGATGCGAATTGCGATCCGCGATCCGAAACGATAGATGTGGGTAAGCCGTGATGCTTCCACACGTGTTGCATATAAAGTTTCGCCAAGTCTAGCGAAGAGCATTTTTTATGGCATGGTGCGAATTCGACTTCTTTTGAGAAGCGGTCTACAACTGTGAGAATTGCGTCGAATCCGTTTGACATAGGTAGATCTGTAATAAAATCGGCGGAGATGTGCTCCCAAGGTCTCTCAGGGACCTCCAAGGGTATGAGTTTCCCGGCAGGGGCCTTATTGCCCGTCTTGCTTCTAGCGCAAGTCTCGCACCGTGAGACATATGTAATCTTGTATTAAGGTTTTCATAGCTGGCCACGTGTATGACCGTGAGACTAATTCATAGGTTTTCTCGTAACCGGGATGTCCGGCTACTGGTTTTTCGTGGTGTAGTTTCATAACTTCCATTCTGAGTGCATCGGGTACGAAGATCTTTCCTTCGCGTTCTAGAACCCTTCGCTCTAGAATTTCATATTTTTGTTTTTCTTGTAGCGACTTAACGAAGCCGGACGGAAGTCGGATCGTTGCTTCGCGAATCTTGGATAGGAGGTCATCTCCTTCATCGGAGATTAGGACCACGGTGCTTCTAACACGTGTGGGGTCAATGACGAGAATTCCTTTATTGTCTTCCTCGATTCCTTCAGCGTGATCTTCCCTTCTGCTCAGAGCGTCAGCTTTTCCCATGGTGCTTCCGGCTTTATGGTGCCATGTGAAATTGAAGCGTGAGAGATACTGAGCCCATCTTGCTTGTCGGCGATTAAGGTCTTGTCGCGTCATAAACCACTGTAAGTTTTGGTGGTCGTTCCATATTTCGAATTCATATTTTGCGCCTTCTAGATAGTGGCGCCATAATTCCAAAGATCGGATAGCCGACAGCATTTCCTTATCTGCCACCGGATAGTTCCATTCTTCAGGGGTCATGGAGTGTGAGTTATAGGCAACGGGGTGCCAAACTCCTTCTTTTTCTATAGATAGGACAGCGCCCGTCGCGTAGTCCGATGCATCGCTCTCTAAGCGGAATTTGCAGTCGTTATCGGGGTAAGCGAGGATAGGGGCGGTGGTGAATGCATGTTTTAGTTTATCAAACGCTTCTTGGCATGAGGTGCTCCAATCAAACTTCTGATCCTTTTTGGTAAGATCGTGGAGCGGACGTGTGAATTTTGCATAATCTTGGATAAAGCGGCGATAGAGGTTCGCTAAGCCTAGGAAAGAACGAACGTGTTTGACGGTTTTAGGAGTTGGCCATTCTAGGACGGCCTTGACTTTCTCCATGTCCATCGAGATCCCATTGGTTCCCACGATCATTCCGAGGAAGTCAACTTCTTTGACACGGAAGCTGCACTTCTCTGGCTTTACGAAGAGGTCGTTCTCCTTGAGTCTTTTGAGAACTTCCAGCACGATCTTATCGTGTTCTTCGGCGTTATCCGTAGACATAAATATCATAAGGTCATCGATGTAGACGACAACCACTCCTTCCATGTCGTTAAATAGGTCGTTCATCATAGTTTGGAACGTGGCAGGGGAGTTGCATAATCCAAAGAACATTATGAGAGGTTCGTAAGCACCCTTGTAACAGACGAAGGCTGCTTTCCATTCGTCGCCTTCCTTGATGCGAATGTTGTTGTATCCCCAACATAAGTCCATTTTGGTAAATAGTTTTGCATGTTTGAGCTTGTCAACCAACTCTGATATGAGTGGGAGTGGATAGTTATTTTTGACCGTGTGCTCGTTTAGATAACGGTAATCTTGAACCATGCGCTTCTTGCCGTCTTTCTTTGGGACAAAGAACACTGGTGACATTTGTTCGGATTTGGAAGGTCGAATATAACCCTTAGCGAGTTGATCTTCGATGAACGCAGCAACTTCTTCTTGTTCTGAGGGGTTTAGGGGAATTAACCTTCCTTTTCTTGGTTTAAACGTTTCTTTGAGTTCAATGGCGTGATCCCATGGTTTACGCAGGGGCATGTGTTCAGATTCCTTCTTTGAGAATACTGATAAATATTCGTGGTATTCCGCGGGAACTAGTTCCTCAGTGGTCTTTTCTGTTTTTGTTTCGAAAATAGAAGTTTCCATAGCGCAAAGTTTCATTTCCGTTGCATAGGTTCTTTCCTCTTCTTCTTCATCTTCTATAGACGGGAACTCGCGCAATGCTCTGCACGTGTCCGGGCACGACCTGAGAGTAACTTTCTTTTTGGTCCAGTCAATGTGTGGGTTGTGCGCCTTTAGCCAAGTGTAGCCGATAATCATTTCGTTTCGGCCTAGATTGGTCACTTCAGCGATCACCTTTTCCCTATGACCCTGGTATTCCATAATAAGCTCTACATCGTGCGTGATGGACCCAGACGTATTCTGTGTTCCGTCAACGTTGAAGACCCTGACCGGGTACATAAGAGGTCAGAGTTTTAACTTATGCTTCTTGGCGAAGTCTGTGTGGATGAATATCGTATTCGCTCCGCTGTCCAGAAGCGCCTTTGCATGTAGCATTATTCCTCCTTTCAGCCCGATATGAACATCCATGATGAGTTCATCCTCGATGTATGCCGATCGGATTCTTTTGTTGAGATCTGGATTCTCGGTTTCATTATTTTTTTGGTTTTTGTTAGGAGAATTAAGCCCAGGTATGAAGCCCTTGGCGCGCTCTGTGAGATGCTCCTCGACTGTTTCTTCATAATTAAAGAGTTGTTTGAAAGGTAGTTTATCCTCAATTTTGGAGGTGTCATATTCACAATGGTACACTACTCCAGATGTATGTACCTATCGTAAGTTGGATCATAAGGAGATAAACGAGTGCTCCTGGTAACCACGTGCTAAAGTAGCAGCCTTTTTCATAATGGTTTCTTTTCCACTTCTTTCATAAGTAAAATGAAGTCCGAAGGTGAGAGGGTAGATTTTAAACTCATCCTTTGAGATCCGCGTCCTCTATCGGCTCCTTCTCCGTTTTCATATCTTCATCATCATATAAATCCGAATACCTAGTCGGATAGGTGAGAATCGGGTTATCAGGCCGATCTCCGAACAGCAAGGACCCTTGTCCAAGCTAACCCGTGCATCTGCCACAATCAGTGCCGGCATTGTATCATGTCACCCCCCTTCTGTGAGGAGGCGTGGGAAGAGGTGTGAATCCTTCGCGTTGCATGAGATGAGAGCGCAAGCGTTGCGATTCCTTTGGTGGTGTCTTTACGTGCCTGTGCACAACCTGTTTGATGAAGGTTCAGGTAAGGCTAACTCTTAACCTTTTCGTCTGTTTTTGTGGTTGAATCTCCGATTTCCTGCGGAAGATCCCATCGTCTCCGTAATGATCGTATGACCCTCCTTGGTCGTAGGCGTCAACATCGCCCTGGGTACTGCGTGCATATAGGCTTCTATCCGGTCCTTCCGGTCTAAGCATATGCAGTGTCTTCATGATGGTTCTGCGTGTGAACTGTAGAATGCGATCTCCGATCTACTTCTTTTTCGATCGTGACGTGAGTAGGAATGTTTTCTGAGAACTTTGTCTCTTTTCTTCGTAGCGTGGGATCGGGAAATCTAATAAAATCCGCGTCCAATCGGCTGAGGTGGCTTATTTCCTCCATTCCGACGTATTCTTCGTATACCTCTGTTCTGAGGTGTATGGGCATCGGAATCTCACTCCGTGCAAGGTGTGTCGTGTGTCGTATGGAACCATTGTTCCGTAGGTCCTTTATATCCTCCTTTGGGAAACCTTCTATTCAGCCTAGCAGCTCTTGAGGCGTACTAGGGGAATGCGTGTAGCGTGTCCTCGGCTCTGTTCCACACAGAGGGACCATCTTAATAGGTAAATCTTCGTAATCTTCAGTGGCTCGACCCAGAGTCCTAACCTGAAGTCATCGGCGGTTGTGGCGTCCCTGCCCGACTAGCTCTTCTCGTAATGAAAGTAGGTGGATGTTGGCTTGTCTCTCCTATAAGGGAAGTCTCGGCTCTATCCGGTGCAGTGGTGTTCACCAGCATCAATGAATGGTGGGTCATGTGTCGTCCTCGACTCAGCTCTGGCTCCGATTATCCTCATATGGACCGCTTATCGACTGCGGCTCGGGCCTACCGTTCCGGAGCGGTGATGATCATCGTATGGCTGCCTTTACTGATGGAACCAGTCCACCTCTGGAGGCCTTATGCTCAACCATCCCGTCCGTACTAGATGTAGTGTCTTGTTGGGTTGTTCTCCATACCTGGCGCACACCGGCCTTCTTTACCGATGTCCCAGCTGAGAACCTTCTTGCTTCCAGAGACCGTCTGCTCCTGTGGCCGTCCTGGGGATCTTGTCCCAACGACGAGGTCGGTAGAAGTTGTAACAAAGTTTAAATGAAACAACTCAGAAAACGTTGACTGAAAGTTGTGTAGTGGAAGTGATAAAGAGGTTTGCTAGTCAAGCTTTGGGAGGTGGAAAGACAAGTAAACTTTGTTAGAGTCTACTGCCGCTAGTTGCATGGTTTATATACTACTATACAAAGTTTGTGTTTATTTGTACATATGGCTGTGTAATGATAAGAGTTCTTAACGCCATTGGCTAAGTGTCATAGTGAGTCATGAGAAGTACACTGCCTTGGTAGGCTGTGTGAATGAGTCATAGATAAGGCGTATAGCCTCGTGTCATGTGATCTGGAACTTATCCTATTGGTCGTTGAGTTCAGAGGCTGTGTGATGTGTGGCAGCCAATAGGGTTGGGTTCCGAGCATAGGTTTTGCATGAGGCGAAACACGTGTAGGTCACGTGACTTCAAAAGGTAAAAGTGTTGAAGAGTGTTGTTCCGCTAGTGACCTTCTGAGTGTGAGCATATGGGTCGAAGAAGATAGGGGTTAGAGGCGCGTTTGTAACACTTTCCACTTTCCATCTTACCTAATCCTGAGGGTCTTGGTCTCATCTGATCAAATTACCTTTGTCCAGTCCTCTATAGTCCAGTGTTGGTGCACGAGTACAGTCTAGCCTATGTTTGCTATGGTTCACAAACAAACATGACTTTTGTTTCTTGACTACACCCTTTAGAGAGGCAGACTTTGGCACATTGTGAATGGTTTGGGATGAAACAGGAGATGAGGGTAGAATTTATGAGAAAGGCTGCCTGGACAACATTTTCAACCTTGCCACAGGTAATAATAGAGATAACTCTCCTTTTGTCACTAGGAGAAAGTTTGGAAGGAGGGCCTAATTTGATATTTTTCCTGCTTGGATGAATCTATTTGATAATCTTGGCCACAGTGGACTTCCCTAGACCAGTTTGGGAGGATATTTCCCTAGCAAAAAAGCTAGATTGAGAGAGAAAAAGAATATGCACTCTAGCAGAAGTAGAAATGGACTTTATAGTGAAGTAGGATTAGTTGGGTGGCATTTCTGTTCTTGATGGTGCTCAAGGTCATGTAACTTTCATAATGAGACTAGATTGAAGCCCAACATCCATCAGAATATTATGTTATTCATCAAAAAATAACTAATAACATCATGCTCAAATAAGTGTCCCAATGACATGTCATTTTGAAAGTGCTATATCTCAGTGCCATGGCAACCAAATCACATGACTAAGGGCTCATATTCAGGGCGTGAGCTAGGGCCATGGATGACCCTGCAAGGGTCAGAGCTGATAGATTTTGGGCCTCTTGAAAATGTCAAGTCTTTCCAAAATGTCCCAACATTGGGACACTTATTTGAGCCACTGTATGAGTTGAGATATGAAATGAATGGAAGGTGACAAGAGGGAAAATGATGTAAGATATACTGTACATCCATTGGATTGGTGGAATTAGAGTGAGTCAGCGAGAATGGCATAAGCGGGACTCGTACAGCCTACACGAGCCCTGGGGCAATGTCTGTGGTTACAAGTGGTAGCGAAGTAACAATGAAAAGAAAAGATGAAGAAAGAAAATGTAATAGCAAGAAGGAAAAAAAGTTCTTATTACTCTGCTATGTAAAGTGGGTTTATATGCAATGTAGAATGTAGTGTTGTTCCTACATGTTAGATGTTCCTATCATATAATACTAGGTATGTACTAGATGAATGTCCATTCATTCCTATCTATATGAATCTTCTGGAGTGTTCTCATGTACTGTATGTAGTGTTACGAACACCTTTGAAATCCCTATCTTCTTCGACCCACATGCTCATCACAATGGTCCAGTCTACACAGACCAGACACTTATGTGATTTCTTACTTTGTGAAGTCATGTGACCAACATGTGTTTCACCTCATGTTAAACCTATGCTCAGAACAGAACCCTATTGGCTGCCACACTATGAACAGCCTCCAGATCTATTGTCCAATAGGATAAGTTCCAGATCACATGACACTCTTATTCATGACTCATTTGCACAGCCTAACGAGGCAGTGTACTTCTCATGATTCATTATGATACTTGACCAATAGTGTTAAGAACTCTTATCTTTATACCAAATGTAACAAGCAAGAATTCCCTAAACGGTTGAAGGGTAATGTGCAGTGATGAGAGCTCGTGAGAAGCACTGGGCTTGTTATCGGGGTTTAACATGCAAGCACACCCGAGGGATATCTCTGGATTGATGAGGTGAGACACCTCCTTGGTATCTTCGTAGGTTGCGTGCTATACGCCTTCTTAGTGACGGTGACTATGTCCTTTGACTCGTCTCTGGTCTCTTGCCTAGTCTCGGCTCTTGATGTAAGTCCTTGTGTCCTTTAGAGTGTAGTTTAATGAGTATTCACTCAGAAGATGATTGAGAACTTTGAGAGATAAGACAATCAATAAAAGAACTGAGGACTTAAGGTCTTACAACAATACTACTTATACTATACAGGATGGCTGTGCTATGGCTAAGTATGGGAATGCAACAGTCATACAATAATACATAAGTGTCTGAAGTATTGGCACATGCGGATACCATGAGGTGATCCATGAGGGTAACATGAGGCGGTGGTTAGAATGGAAGAGAATGTGTGCCTCGTGTATAACATGTGGTCAGATCTCTGCCATGATAGAAATGGAAGATGAGATTGGGAGATGCGATCGGGAGATCAAACATGGTATGATCCTGATCGTAACACCAAATAGACACAAACATGTACTCATAGTATATATATATGAACTAGCACCCAGTAAACTCTATCAAAGTTTACTTGGGCTTTTACACCTCATCCACTTGACCAAGTAACTTCACTCAACATCCACTTTACATTCACCATTGTCATTTGGGTGTCTGTTTCACTTAAACTTTGATATATCTTTCTACCATCAAAGCACCCTAGAAAGTAAGACCTTCAGTACAGGATACCTTAGGAAGACACTTGTCTGGACATAGTTCCTCTGATACTGACAGAGTAGCAACTAGTGCCTAACATCCCTCAGACCACTCACCAGTCAGTGCTTCATATTGACACATCACTTGGTAGAACTTTTGACCAAAGGGATCCCTCACTAGAAGTAGCACTAGAGGAGATACAGGGGCTGAGAGAGGACTTAGCAGATCCCCGATATGATGAGGGGATAATAGTAGATGCAGCAACCCTAGCTTACTACATGGAAGCTGCAGGAGTTAGCAGGGCCTTCTTCAGTTGGTCATCAGATGATGAAACAGACAACCAAATAACTGGGCTGAATGTTAAGTGGAATGTGAGAAGAGTGTTCTCAGTCAAGTGGATGAGGTGTAAGAACCAAGTTATATTGTATGTAGCTAATCATGCTAGACTGCTACCCTACAATGTATAACACTACTAATATCGCTGTACTAGCTAGTGCTTCGAGTAAATCATAATGTGGGGTTAAGTCCATAATTGGATACTAGACGCTCTGGCACTCCTGGCTCTGGCGCTTGTACTCTGGCACGTCTCGGCTCACTGGCACATCTCAGCTCTGGTAACAACGCGCTCTGGCTTACCTCTTATGGTAATCCTATCTTAAGGGCAGCTCTGGCTACTGGCATTGTTCTCCTGTTCATAATGATGGTCGTAAAAGAATGAGACACCTGGCAAAAGACCAATGACTGTGTAGCCAATGGGAGAAAGACCAAGTAAACTTTGCTAGAGTCTACTGGCGTTGTTTGCATGGTTTATATATGAATACATGTGTGGCTATGTAGTAATTATATAAGCGTCGTACCATTCCTACTATTAATCCCTTGGACGATAAGGAATGATGGATGACTGATCATAGGGGTTAGTACCTTGATGCTGATGCGTCAGGTAACAATGAGGCATGTCATAATTGATGTGGCAGGAGAACATTCCTTGATGGAAACGTGTATTGCTTCTAACCACGATCGGATCTGTGATACATATATTAAATAGATGCTGTCATTAGCTGTGTTAATGTGGCAGCCAATAGGAACGAGTTCCGAGAACAGCCTTAGCATGAGGCATGGTTACGTAAGCATTTGTTCTAGAACCGCATGAGGGCCGGTTCGTTAAAGACTTGTTCATTCATTGAAGCATAGGGTTGGAAAAAGATAGGGGCAGGAGACGCGTTTGTAACAGATGAGGAGATCGTGAGACAGATCATCGTCCTAGCCATCCACAGAGCAGAGTTACCAGACCTACCCACATTCCCAAGAAGTCACTCCACACTGGAGATTAAAGAAGAGTCGGTTGAGTCAGATCTCAGATTTGAGACTCCACTATCCCCTCTTACCCCACTTCCCTCTCACTTCAACACACCTGTCCTAGAAGGACCACTACCAAGAGGTATATTGTCTAATGATCCTAATTGGTACATTCCCCCTCCCACACCTAAGAGAAAGGTTAGCAAGGAACCTGTCCAGAAAAGGAAAAGAAGAAAGGTCATCTCTGAAATGTGAATCTTTAGACCTGACAATGAAGAAAGGATAGTAGGGACTAGCAAAGTACTCAGGGCAAAGATGTTGCTGAGAAAACCCTGATTCCTTTAAAAACACTATATAACATAATTTTCAAAAATGTCCAACACTGCAGCTGTTACGCTAAGCGTAGAACCGAGACAATCTTTGGTGGTTCTGATCAGGAGGTTCCGGGCGGAACGGTAGGATGAACGATAGAGTCTCGATAACAACTTCCCAAGTTACTTGGAGTGAGTCTTAGAACTACACTTGTATTGCATAGAACTAGCTGGGGAACTACTGTACAGGTCATCGGGTATTTATAGGAGACTGGGTGGATAAATGGGGGAACTAGTTGAAAGAGTTTGATGGAGGAGAAGGATGTCCTTAGAAGTGAAAGGGGAACATAAGAAGGGTTAGACATAAGGGGAATGGAGTTCCGCTTCTAAGAAAGGAGATGTTCTTTATAAGGAAGTTAACACATCAGGAAGTTCTGAAAGTGGATGTGTCAATGTATCCC
>JBBPMD010000870.1:0-12187 GCA_038090095.1 Zangia roseola | reverse complement strand
CTATGAGTACTATGACCAGTCTATGGCCAGTCTATGGCCAGTCTGTCACACACTATGAGCACTATGAAAACTCTATGGCTAGTCTGGCACACACTATGATACTATGGCTACTATGGAATTACTATGAGTACTATGACTTTACTATGACTACTATGAGCACTATGGCAAAAACCTGGATTTGCTGATGTGCTTCAAGACCGACTCATTCATCAAGCATTGTCCAAACTTCTGGAGCCGTTGAGGATGGCGGCTAAGGTTGGGGTTGTTATGAACGCTCCTGTAACCCCTATCTTCTTCGAAACCTATGAACAATCCCCTATTCATACGAACACTTATGACTTCTCTTACTTTCTCACTTTTTAGATCACGTGACTAGCACGTGTCTGCATCATGCCAAGGCTATGCTCGGAAACCAATCCGATTGGCTGCCACACGAAACACAGCCTACAGACTTATCGTCCAATCGGATATGATCCACCTCACATGATCATTCTTCCATTCCCGCACAGCATCAAAGCTGTACGCTTCCCTTCTCTTCTATGACATTCCACGAGATTCCAGCCAATGGCGGAATACTCTCTTATCCATACCCTATGCCCTATACCAAATAGATACAAACACCTGTATGAGTATATATACCATGAATATATCGGCCAGTAAACTCATCAAAGTTTACTTGGTCTTCACTGCCAAAACTCTCAGAAGTCCCTAGGTGGTACTCTTCGACACTCACCCACGAATATATCGGCACTCTTACGTTTTCGCACTTCACTAGTCACTCGCCGTTCCCTGTTTGTGTGGTCTGTCACAGGGGTAATGATGAATGACCCATTAGGAAACTTGCGGTACTGTTTCACACCGCTCGCATCATGGATCGCTGACACTCCCAAAGAGAGCCTTCTGGCTGCCACTGGTCCCAAGGCATCCCCTGTCACTACCGCGGTATCGAAAAACTTCAGTGACCCATTTCGCCATCCTTCTCGCACGGGTCAAATCACCCTCGCCACTATTCAAGAAGCATGCAGTCAGCGCGATCCTTCCGATTACAAGGAGTTTCTATTGGTGGTTAAGCGCTTATATCTGAACGGCGTCACTGAACCATTCTGGGTCGACTGGCCTCTGTTGGACCCATTGGACTTCATCACCCCCAAGGTTCTTCACCACTTTCATCGGTTATTCTGGGACCACGACACGAAATGGTGCGTCATCGTGGTGGGGGCTGCTGAACTTGACTTCTGTTTTTCGGTATTACAAACTCTCGTTGGGTATCGTCGCTTTGAAGACAGCATCTCAAAGCTTAAACAGGTCACTGGTTGTGACCATTGCGCTATCCAATGTTATATAGTCAGCGTTATTGCTGGGGCTGTCCCATGCCACTTTCTCATTGCCATCTGAGCGCTAATGGACTTCCGCTACCTCTCCCAAGCTCCATCATTTACAGATCGTTCGCTGGAAAGGGTTTCAAGTGCACTCAAGGAGTTTCATGACCACAAAGACTCAATTGTGATGGCCGGCGCACGCAAGGACTCATGGGCAATACCCAAACTCGAATTACTCCAGAGCGTTGTCCCATCTATTCGTCAATCTGGTGCAGTCATGCAATGGTCGGCTGACCCAACTGAACATGCTCACGTCCAGGAGATCAAGGTGCCCACACACGCAGGTAATAATCAGAACTATTACGACCAGATCGCTCGGTACCTTGATTGCTCAGAGAAGTGTTTCCGGTTCGACATTGCAACTCACATCAAGAACAACAACATCGTACCTGAACAAGAGGACGATGAAGTCTTCGAGCGAGAACAAGAGCATGAAGCAGAATCAGATCCGCTTGTGTTGGATTATATGGACCCGGGACACTGTCCCGTGAATTATTTCACTGTTGTGGAGGCATTGTCATCTGGTTGCATTCCTGACGCACCGAGGCCATATCGAACATTCTCTTCTACTACAACTGCTTTCCACTTTGCTTCAAAACCCGCACTAAGGCTGACTATAGATGAAGCCACAGACATGTTTGGCATTCCAGATCTCCTCCCCACACTTCAGGAGTTTTTGCAGCGTCGTCAAGCTGGACTACCACATGAAGTCTCTGGGATCAGAACCAACCAGGCCTGCGTTTTACCTTTTAATCGTCTTCAAGTATGGTTTAAAGTACGTGTTCAGCAAATGTCTTATCATAACAGAGATATCCCCGATGCACCGCAAACCCTGCGTGCCCTCCCCCCCTCATCTACCTACTATCCACATGGCTTGTACGACACAGTCATAGCAAATGCGCATCTAGAAAGTGATTGGCTGCAACGCAGCTTAGAAAGTATGTATTTTCTTTATCTTCACACATTGAACTAGCTAATTCGTGTGCACAGACCACGCGGTAGTTCAACTATGCCTTCTCTTTCGACCGCTGGGCGCCGACTACTTTGCAGCATATGTCCAGCGATTTAAGGTCCTCCCTCAAGGGGGAGTGGCAAATAGTCCCAACTCTGGGACTGGAATGCACCTCCTGCGATGTGCTGTTAAGTCCGATGGCAGCAGAGTTGGGGATATTATTCCTATCACGCACGTTCGCTCTGCCGCACATGTACTTCCGAACTTTGGAAAAGAAGCACACCCTCGCTTGTCGGAGAAGAACAGTTACGAGACTGTTTCAGATTTTTGGCTAAATAAGTATTGGTCGAAAGAGTTTTATTATGCCCTTAGCCCCCTTGATACGGACACATAGGATCAATATAGATGTGTTAGTGTTACGTGTAAGATTTGATCTCGACTGATGCTGGCATATATACACATAATTTAAAGCTGGCATTGCATCCGTGCTATGTGGGAGTCCCGCCATGTTGCAGCCCAGCATGCAAACCCCCCCATTCCCCCCTTCTGACCCTGGTGGCAACGCCGGCGTAGCGCCAGTGATCCATGAAGTCGAGCAAGTCCAACAAGCTATCAGGTAATGGGACTGTCTCGTTTTGCTACATATGGGTGCAAACTCCAATGATTTTTCAGCCATTGACCTCCCAATCCATGCCCTATTCCGACCGCCAGGTGAGTATAACAACTTGAAGTAAACCTCGTTCGTATTCAAGTGGCATAGTTGCCAGGAGTACCACCATCCCTTAGGACGAAGCAGCATGGGTACCGGGGCCACATGGATCCCTTGTTGCAGAGGGACACGCAAAAACTTCACTGGTTACTCAGTACATCTGAAACGAGGCGACTGCTGGAAGCTCTGTATCCAGATCGGTCGCTGTTCGTGGATCCGATTGACCCCAAAAACCATCCAAAGCAAAAGACACCCACCACTTTGGACAACGTTCTCAAGAAACTATGAAGTAAACGGATATATGGACGTGCAAACAAAAAGTCGGCTGAGGAATCTTGGCTTGCCTCCCCCGCTGAGCACTCCAAGCAGTCCATCACAGACTTTTTCAACTCTACCCTGAAGGCCATTCAGAACGAGGTTGGGAAGTATAAGTCGCAGAGGTCAGTACATATTTCTCGCCACTTGACGAGACATATTCACATCAAAATACTCTAGAACATGGATGGCTTGTGGTTCCACCACACCACTCAAGGGTGCGGATCTGAAACGAAAACCCGTCATCATTCTCCTCCCTCAGGACAATAAAGATGCTCTCGGCAACGCTTCAACCAACAATCGCAAGGTAGACTGGCACGACATCCTGGTGTTTGGGGAGGTGAAGAGCACAAAGAACTCTCATAATATCCGCATGTCATATACTGAGTCTGTGGGCAAGACATCTGTGATGATGTATGCTCAGGACGGGCAACATTTCGTGCTGTGTATTTGAATCCTAGGTTCATTCATCCTTCTTAGCCTCTTCGATCGTGGTGGCTCGATATCCACGGTACCAGTCAACATTCACACCCAGCCCGAACTCTTCCTACGTATATTATTGGGTCTCTCCACCACACCCGATGCCCAACTGGGATTAGATCTGAGTCTTCATCTAATGGATGACGGATGGAGGAAACGACTAACATTCACTCGTGTAACTGAAGATGGGAAGACAGAAACAGAGGCCATCATCGATCAACTGGTCTTCATCTCTGACAGCATACATGGTCGGGGTACCACCGTGTGGGCAGGTACTACGACGGGCCCAGATGCTGAGGGAATAGTGGTGAAGGACTCGTGGATTGATCCTTTGCGCAAATTCTCAGAAGGGCATATACTGGCAATGCTCAACAACACAAAAATAGAAGGGGTTCCACAGCTCATTCACGAGCAACAGGTGGTAGGTCCCCAGCCCTCCGACCAAAATCAAATTATCAATCAGTCGATGCACTTGGTTTGTATGTTGATTGGACGAGTCGAGCATGGCATGTACCATCTACGCGTCCTATCTTGTCTGATCACCAAGCCTCTTGGCCGACCGATCATGGAATTTTCCTGTCTCGGGGAGCTTCTTGTTGCATTTATCGACTACATCCTTGGTACGTCACCTCCTCCTACCCGACTTGACTTTTACTGACACGTTATTAGTCCTCAGGGATTCTCTCAAGAAGGCTGGTGTCTTACACCGCAATGTCAGTCTTATGAACTTGCTTCTCGTTTCGTGGAGAACCCGTCGCATCAACTTCCTTGATTATCTCTCTCCGTAGGATAAGCAGCACCTTACTGACAAATTGCAGTCTCTCTCGCTGCAAGGACTCCTCACTGACTGGGGATATGCTACTCCTGTGACTGATAATGTTCCCCCTCAAGTGACTGATGAAGCCTGCGGCCCATCCCCTCCTGCTCCCTCAAGTTCGCATGATCCTTCCAACATTCTTCCCAACCTCGCAGCTGCGAGCTCTCCTCTCTCCTCATCACCCCTGTCTGATGCTGTTAAGGAGCCAATCCCAGCCCCTCAGTCAGTACCGGTTCTTGGCTCCAATGGAAATGTTGACTCCATGCTGATCAATGAGCTTGATTGTGACGACAACATTGCTCTCTCGATGGGAAGGGACCCCTTGCTAAATCGACCGTCTATCGAGTCTAGTCCCCTTTATCGAACTGTAAGCACATTTTCGACAAGCACAGAATGAGGACTGATTTAGATGTAGGGCACTTGGGCCTGGATGGCCACAGAACTGGTCCTGGTCGGTCCCAAAAAGCCTGTTTCACACAAGGCACACCATGATTTAGAATCAATCTTTTATGTGCTGCTCGGAATCTGTGTCCTCTTCGACGAGCCATACAAAGTCAAGCCGAATAAGGAGCTCACACTTTGTTTTGACGAACATTTTGCCACGTTCGGACCAAACTTGACGAAGATGACTTCTATCCAGTCGCGGCTCGGTTGGTCGGCCAAGTTCCTTCCACACGTCTCTCCATTCTTCCAACCATTAGTCCCACTTCTGAACTCCCTTCGTGAAAGGATAATCCTCCCGATGGATCTTACCGGAGATACCTTTGATCCCGGCGAACCTGTGACTCACAATGAAATGGTGAGACTCTTTGTCGAAACTTTGTCTACGCTTGGCGACGACTGTTGGAAACCGTACCCCTCACCACTTGATCGCTATGACCTTGCTGTTATATCCTTCTCTGGGTTAGATTCCACAGCACCTACTACACACAAATCTGAGCACGAGTCCCCTGGCGTATGCCTGCACGAGTCTTCCTTGTTGAATATTTCTTCATCGGATTCGCGTGAAGCACGAGCACAAAGTTTGTCCGATCCTGCCAACCTACCCCACACAAGCTCTTACCGCCCTGACACGAGTGATGCCGAGGCCAGCAGACCCCCTACCCTGCGCCTGCCTCAGCCCATGCCTATTCGTTTTATCTTGTATCCCCCCTTGTACTGTTGTTTGTTTATCCCTTAATGTGTTACTAGATCACTTTGGACTATCAGTTTAGCGTTTCGGCCGTGTCACAACTAGTCACAGTGATCACGGGCATAACTACCAAATGGAGTATGCACAGCGTGTCCTTTCTGATTTGAAGTCGATATGTAAAAATGTGCATGCAGCTTTACCGAGGGTACAAGAATGGTCCTGAGCTAGCGAAGGTACTTGATCTTTCACCACATCCCCCATTGTTGCGGTAACGATGCCTCCTAAACGCAGAATTATCTATGAAGACAGCGACAACGAAGATGAGGGTGGGGTCCAAAATACATCCTTGGCCCAGAAGAAGCCTTGAGTGTCTCTCCCGCGGTGTGATGCAGAGAGCGGAGGGGGTACCAATACTTCGGTCCAGGATGTGTCTCGCATGACTGGTACGTGCCCTTTTCATTTTTGACTCGTTTTTGACTACATCTCTGCGACGTCACAGAAACAACACAATGTGGTGGCGGCCCCTCTGAGGCTGCTGTCAGAAAATCCTCCCGCACCGGGCGTGGTCAGGGAGGTCAGCTTGCACAGATGTTGAACATCAAGCGCATGCAGACTGCGGTCGTCAAATCAAAGCAGATCGCAGATCTGGATTCCGCCACCTGTGGAGAAGAGGTCAATCCGATGGCTCCTGCACATTCATCCGAACATACTCAAGTTACTACTTGCCTTCCTTGTCCTTGTCCTCATCCTCGTCCACGCATCATCGCGAATGGCCGCGTTCCCCCTCTTACCACCGATTCACAGCAAACAACCGTCGGGCCTTCCTTTAGCCTTGCTGCACCTGGGCAGCAGTTTGGTTTCAGACTGCCGGAATCTCAAAGTCAACTTCACAATAACTCTAGTTCTGGTTCGTCTGGAGATCCTCAGTCTCACTCTGTTGGTCTGTCTTCTAGGCCCGCTTTGATTTCTCATGTCTCTTCAAGAGCTTCATCCGCGTCAGGTGCCACGTCTGCTTTCCTGAGCGAACATTCGTCTACCTCAGCTTCTACTGCTGCAACTTCGCTCGCTCCCTCATCACATTCGTCACAGGAAGACCACAGACATGGACACTCGTCCTATCTGAAAATGTTGGCTCTTGCTTCTCAATCCAATACTCAGGCCCCTGCGCGTACTTCTCGTGTGGTGATGGATGGTACACCCTCTCAGGTGGCGCAATGGGGTCTCCATATTGGTGTGAATAACTATACGCAGGACTCTCAACACGCACGTACTTCTCAACAGTCTGCGGTCCCGTCATCGCTTGACCATTGCAGATCCGACAACCAACTCTCGATTGGATTGCAATCTACAGCACCATTTAATGACCGTCCCGCAAGTGGGAACGTATCTGCTCATCACACTTTTCTTGATGAGGTGGACAAAACATCACCCAGTGATGATGAACGCGTTGCTGAGGCTGCTCTCGGAAGAGGTAAGGATATATATATATATGCCAAGCGTGTTAGGGATACACTGAATGACAGCGACAGACCCAAGTCCATCTCATCGTTTCGCATCTGAAGGTCAGTGTCCAACCATGCAACGATCTTTTATTGAGTTGCCAACAACAGCTACAGACTCACGCCCGTCTCAACATCTCGATTCGGGAGGTGAGTGTTCAGCCACACAACCGTTTTACGCTGATTCACTGAATGGCAGTGATAGGTCCCCATCTATCTCAACATTTCGATTCAGAAGGTTAGTGTCCAACCGCACAAACCATCTTCTGTTGGTTTACTGAATGACGGTGATAGACCTTCAATGTTTCGAGTCGGAAGGTGCTCATTCAGCCACGCAATATATCTTTCAAGTTGACTCATGCCTTTGGACAGCTCCGAACCCGGTGGATGTCGTTGCTGCCCATCGGCAACGTAACCGTCGTCCACGACTCCCAAGCAGTGCTCAGTTGAGCACCATTCGTTCCTGGCACGCGTCCAGATCCTCTACACCGTTGTCACCTGCTGCTGTACCTCAACCAACCACCCCTGAGCAACCAGCCCCCGCTGTCCAAGCTGCAACAGAAGGAGTGGAACCCTGGCAAATCCACTTTTATCACCCCACAGTGTGCGACATACTTGAACGAGCAAAACAGTTCTCACACTGTGATGTGGCATCCATCAACACATTTCCCGTCTGTGCCAAGTTCAACACTTTGGTCGTTGACTATGTGGAAGAAGCCATCCAGGAAAGGCGGTCTCATGGGCTGATGATCACAGAGGGTATGATTTGGATCATGTGTGTAAGACGTACTAAACACGTTTGCCTCAGGCTGGTGGCCTTGTTATACATCCGGTATCACTTGATTGGTAATCTTTGGTCTCATGTGTGCAGATCTTAACTAAAACCGAATGCAGCTATGGGAAGACCTGGGAAACTGGCGGTCGACGTTAAGAAAAAAGGCTCATACGCACATTGGTCAACGCTACAGATGGGATCCGGACAACCGCAAGGAAGAGAATGCCAAGATTGCCACTGCCCTATTGGATGATCACGGTATGTTCCTCAGGAACGGCGTCAACGAAGAGGTAAGTGTTATGATTGCATCGTACCATGCCAGATCTCCCGATGCATCTCCCGATCTCATCTTCCATTTCTATCGTAGCAGGGATCTGACTACACATTACGCATGAGGCATCACCTTCTCTTCCATTCTAACCACCGCCTCATTGCTACCTCATGGATCACCTCATGGTATCCTCATGTGCCGATACCTCGGACACTTACGTATTATTGTATGACTGTAGCACTGCTTAGCACAGCATCCTGTATACTATAAGTACTTCGACTTTGGACCTTAAGTCCTCAGTTCTTTTATTGATTATCTTTACTCTCATTGAAGTCCTCAATCATCCTTAGAGTGAATACTCGTTAAACTACACTTCCACGAAGGACATCGTTGTAGTCACAGACCAGAGACTTGGCACAGACCAGAGACTTGGCACCGACCAGAGACTAGGCGACAAGACCAGAGACTAGGCAGACACAACACCGTCATCAAGAAGGCGCAAGGCGCGCAACCCAAGGATAGTGCTTACCTCAGCACTCTAATATAGAGTAAACCCTTGGGTGTACATTCATACATTAAACCCCGATTAACGAGCCAGCTACTGCTCTCTACGCTGCATTCCATCTCCCGTCCGATAGGAATTCTCGCTTGTTAAAGTAAGAAGCATTTAATGACACCGCAGACCGTCCGTCGAGATCTTTTTAGAGACATACCAACAACTTGGCTCACCCTGCGCTCACCAGTTTGGTGATTGATTTTTTTTACACAGGTCCTATGTCTGTCGGTAAACTTTTTCCAGAAGTTTTCGACCATGAAGTCCCAAGAGTTGCTATCACTGTCGCTGCCACCGCGGTACATTTCCTTTTATTTTCACGGACGACGCTTACTAACTTTATAAAGCTCAAGGTTGTCCTAGATGAAGTTGTGACTTCGCAAAGCGATGTGGCCTTCCGAGTCAGTATACATTCACTGATTTACTTGCAAATGTTGGCGCTGATGGGGAAATGTGACACCTCGCCAATTCATGGTGCCAAAATGAAGTCCCTTCACACGGAGTGGGCCACTTTAGGAAGGTAAGTATCTATTTTACTTTAGCATGTCGCATACTAAACCACGGAATTTCTGCTTGTGTACAGGGAGGGAGTGGGACAAGAAGGGTATGCTGCTGTAGCAACTGGTTTCGATGTTGATCTTGATTGATTGTCTTTGTGTCACTCCTTATCACTGATCTCGAGTAGTGTGTCTATTCTTAGTGCAATTGTTATGCCGTTTCGTGCCGTGATTGTGTGTCCGAAAGAGGATTAATTGAGAGCTGCTGGTACCTGATGAACTTGAGATCAGCTGTATGTTTATTATCACAGCTCTGTTGCAGCTCTGGTGTATTCCAGCATATTTCTGTGACAGTTCTGTGGAAATTTGTTGTGAGGTTGTTATCAGAGTCTGTCCAGTACTGGTTCAGTCTGGGACAGGACAGGACAATCATAGCCAGCTAGGTACCTTGCTAGAGAGGTCTGGAAGTCTAGAGCTAGTGTCTAGGACTGTCCAATTCTGGACAGGTATAGGCTGATTTGCTGATGTAATGTTGAGATGGTTGAGTCTGACGATGACGCAGTCTCCCTTGGCTCTGACCCGGATGAGTGGCTGGAGAGGTTTTACGACTTTGATGGGAAGACGTCCGAGTACGTTCCCCCCTCATCTTATCCTACTATGGGTACTAATGGTGCGTTTACGCCCTTACAGCGAAATTATTCACTAGTTTCGATGCCCAATGTAGTAGATAGTAGCTCTATCAATGCAACTACATTACCATCATATACGATGTGTGACGACTGCTCTCACCACATTGGTAAAGGAAAGCAATGACAGACTGATGAGCGCCACCATATGTGGCTTCTTGACTCTGGTGCATCTTTGCACTACTCATTCCACTTTGACGATTTTGTTGAGTATGTCGAATATGACAAACCCCATTTCACACAAACAGCCAATGGCGTTGCACCTATCAAAGGTGTAGGCACAATCATTGTCGACTTCAATGGCCAACCGGTGTGATTATCGCCCGTAATCTATATGCCTTCATGCATGACTGGCCTTATGACCATGGGCACTTTACTAAAAGATAAAGCCTTTACCTTGAGAGCATCACCAGGCGCCCTCTCCTTCTATCACAAGATGCGGAAGCGTATTGTCCTCTCATTTCATAATCATGGCTCTGACACCATGTATTGGATGCGTGCTCCCGCGACACAGCTCAATGCTACAACTGTCTTGTCCATGACAGCAGTTGATTACGAACTCATTCATCGTCGCCTGGGACACCCCTCTAAAGATGTTATTCAACATGCACCCAAACACATTAAGGAATTTCCGAGTGTCATTAGACCCCACTCTCTGCTGAGGTTGTGAACTTGGCAAGCAACCTAACCGACTGTACCCTCACTCTGAGGCACATGCTAATACCCCATTTGAGCTAATACACTCAGACCTTAAAACGTTTGAGATAGAGTTGTACCATAAATATAACTATGTGATCGTCTTCTATGATGACTTTACATCACATTCTTGGGTTCAATGCTTAAAGAACAAATCCGAGGCCTTTAAGGCCACTAAGCAGTTCTTTGCCTACGTCGACATGCAGTTTAACATGCCTATCAAAGCATGGAGATCTGATTCAGGGGGAGAATATACCTCCAAAGCATTCACAGAATTCCTGCATGACAACAGCACTCGTATCCTCCAATCCGCTCCCTATGCACACCAGCAGAACGGATGTGCTGAGCGACACATTTGCACTTTGATGGACAAAGCATAGTCTATGCGACTACAAGCATGCCTTCCTGACTCATATTGGGAGTTCGCTTTTGTGCACACGTGCCATGTATACAATCGCACTCCATCTGCTCGGATCAATTGGACACTCCATATGAGTCAGTACATAAAGAACAACCTTCAATCCAACACCTCCATGTGTTCAGATGTGGTGCCTATGTGCACATCCCAGATGAAATCCATACTGGGAAATTACAACCAAAATCCCAATTGATGATCTACCTTGGCATATCCGCTGGATCTGATTCAAATTGGATCTTCATGCGACCAAACAATGCAATATTTACCTTGTTGCACGCCATATTTGATGAGAACCTATTCCCTAGGTGCTCAGGGGCTTGACCACACTGACCTATAAGTAGCGCTCTGCGCAATCCACCTCCACACGAAGATCATCACTTGGATGACAGTTCATCTGATGAGTCTGACGATGGTGCGATACTCACCCCCAGACATGATAACCGTATTCCTAGGCCACGAAAGCCAACACTGGAGCCACCGGCTACACCACCTCCTGTTATGCCCCCATGGGCTCCTCGAGCACACCCTCCTACTCCTCCACTGCCACGTCGCAGTGGACGCATATGTCAACCGCCCTTGAGGCCTGACAATGCTTACGGTGAAAGGAAAGACCCTGTCAAACAGGTACAGGAGATAGAGCGAGACTCCTCTTGGAAGGAGATGATTGGTGAATTGTCCTGACAACCAGAACCGGAATCACCTCATGTACCTGGTGGATTACCGCCATCCCCAACTCCGTCTGAAGATGATGTTGAGTGCCTGACCCAGGAAGGGGGAGAAGCATTAATCAACTTCCTGTGTTCCACTGGCAAGTGTTCGAAGGGCTATGTAGGAAAGTGTTGCATTGAGTTACTTACATTGTTTCCTAACGTTCAATGGTGGTGGTATGAGATCAAGAGTGATTCAAAGTCCTATTGTAACTCAGCTAAAGAGCAAGTTATATATACATGGAAGTCATGTGACTTTGTCTTATGTAATACTACACTACAACTACACTACAACTTCAAC